>CM060657.1:1326301-1361301 GCA_030686955.1 Odontamblyopus rebecca | reverse complement strand
CCACCTCACCAGCAAGCATTTATTATGCGACACCTCCCCAAAATTCTAGGGGTACGGGAAGGACATTCACACAACCAAGGGGATGGAATTTTAAAGGTCGTGGCGGATTCCGCGGGAGAGGACGGGGTTGGCAGTCGAACCAGGGTGGACTGTCCTATCAGTCCCAGACAGCTTGTTACATTTGCCATCAAGAGGGACATTGGGCACGAGACTGCCCACATAACACTGGGATGGGTGCCTATGAGCAATATCCACAACAACGCGGTGGTTTCCAGGGGCCACCTGGCCCTCCTCGAGGTAGAGGGGCCGCAGGTCCCACTCCATGGTATCGCGGGGGCTCTGCCTCTGGAGGACAGTACTATGGAGGCTCGGATGAGCAATACCACCACAACCTGCAATACTAGGGGTGCCCAGTGAGTCCTGATCCCAGCCCTGATCCTTTGGTGACTGTAGAGCTGGCTGGTACAAAACTGTCGATGCTTGTGGACACGGGAGCTACTCATTCGACGACACGTTCTATTTCACGAACTCTGCTTAGTCCGGACGTGGTCTTTCTGACAGGTCTCACGGGAATACCCACACCTCTACACAAAACTGTCGACCTTCCTGTTTCAGTTGGGGGTCAGACTTTACACACCTCACTGATCTACTCACCCAACACCCCTGTGAGTTTATTGGGACGAGATCTCCTAATCGCGACTAAAGCTACAATTGAATGCTCACCAGATGGACTTCGGGTCGTTTGGCCCAATGGACAATTGGTTTCGTGTTATCACGGACAATCATCTGGGTGTTGGCTGGCATCTGATTCTGCACCCAAGGAACCCTACGCAGATATTTTCTGGGGACTTTTGGAACCTGCTAAGACAATGGATGAGGGCATACTGTCACATATGCTTCTCTGGAAACCTTGGTTCTGCTCGCTACACCCCTATACTCCCCCAGCGGACCCCTACCACGTTACCTTGCACTATGATCGCACCTATGATCCAATCTATGACATGTTGTTTGACCCATACCGTGGCACTGAACACACTATACACACAGACTCAATTTTTGTTCATAAGAAGGGGGTGGTGGCCTCTGTGATTCTCCCCGAACCTTTGAATGATTTGTTTAGGTCAGCGACGGTTAGCGTCCCACATCTTTCTCTCTTCCTAGGCCCTGGATATGAAGCCAGGGAGCTAGGACCATTGACTAATCACCTTCAACAATTAGACGACTGGGAGATTACACCCATTCCCAATGTTTTCTATAGCCAATCCGAAGATGCTTACCGCATTGCTGTACCAAATGTTCCTGATCAAGTTCTGCTCGAACATACCCAAATTAGTAGGGACCATGGTCGGGAATTAACCGACCATGAAGATACGGAAAGCTTGTTACAAACGCTTCCCATTTCTCTTTGGTCCTTCGGTGCCTCTGATATTGGTGAGTGCCTTTCTGTCCCGCCAGTGATGCTTGAGGTGGACCCAGATGCCCAGCCAGTTTGGATCCCACAACGACGCTTCACTTCTGAGGCACAACGACAGGGAGTAGAGGAAGCTCTAGACGCACTTTGGGAGGCGGGGGTTTTGGAACTCTCAAACTCTGATTGGAACACACCACTCAACCCGGTACCCAAACCTAATGGTTCGTATCGCATGGCACATGATCTGAGGAAAATCAATGACATAACAATCACTCCACTTTTGCCAGTTCCTGACCCACATAAATGTCTTACCACACTTACACCAGACATGAAATTCTTTACAGTAATCGATCTTTGCCAGGCCTTCTTTACCATTCCGCTTGACCCTCGCTGTAGACAGCACTTCGCTTTTACCCACAACGGGGTCCGCTTGCAGTACAAGGTGCTGCCACAAGGCCACAGAAATGCCCCTGGTGTCTTTAATAAAGTCTTGAAAGATTGTTTGTCCGACCTAGCGCTTCCTCCGGGGACTGCTGTTATTCAGTATGTCGATGATATACTGATTGCTGCTCCCACTTCCTTGTCTTGCCTAGACCTTACCTACTCTGTATTGTCATGTTTGGCTACTTGCGGTTTCAAGTGTTCTCGCTCCAAATTGCAATGTTGCAGAAGAACAGTAACATTTTTGGGGAAGGTTATCTCGTCATCTTCCTTTCTTCCATTGCCCTCCCAACGCCAGGCGATCCTTAGTTCTCCCAGACCCAAAACCGTGAAAGACATGTTGTCCTTTTTAGGACTTGCAAATTACTCCAGATATCACATTCCAGACTACACGGGCAAATGTGCCCCTCTCCGCGCCATAGTTAAAGCTGCTGGCGTTCGAGAACTTAATGCTTCCCTTGATTGGATGTCACACATACTCTCCTCTCATTACTTCATCCCCAAGATGCTTTCCGTGTGTAGGGACTATGTTCGGAACTGCACCACTTGCTCGCTGTTCAACCCACACCCGCATAAACACTCTGGCCCTGGTAAATTGCGCTGCGGTAAGTATCCCGGTGAGGTGCTTTGGATGGATTTCACAGACATGCTAGTCCCGGTCCGTGGTAAACGTTACCTTCTGGCTATTGCCGACTCTTCCTCTGGATGGACTGAGCTTTATCCCTGTGCACGTGAAACTTGTGATGAAGTCATTCGTTGCTTGGTCACTCATTGGATACCTACTTATGGCGTCCCTACTCAAATTCAATCTGATTCTGGTCCACATGTTGCCATTGTTTGTAAAATGCTTCGCATCAATCACACATTCGTTTCAGTTTATCATCCACAGTCTAATGGTCTTGTCGAGCGTATGAATCGCACACTGAAGTCTATTACTTTCTAAATTGTTACATGACTACCCTAAATCTAATTGGCTCGACCTCCTCCCGGTTGCTCAGTTTCATCACAGACTCACCATTTCGCAACGCACCGGTTTCTCCCCTTATGAGCTCTTATTCGGCCGTGCCATGCCTGGCACCTTTACTAGCGCAGCTATTGATCCCATCACCTTGGTCAAAACAGTGATGCAGTATAGACCTTATTTCTATGCGCTTAAGGCTACTGTTGAACACCTTGCAGTTACTGATCCTTTCCCTGATACCACTGTTGTTGACCACACATCACAACTCCCTGACTTTGTCTTTCTCAAGCGCCCCGTGCGTTCAAAATGGTCTGAACCTCGTTACTCCTCGTTACTCTGGACCTTAGGGTAACTCAACGTACCACCCACGCTATCAAAGTTTACGGATCCAAGCACTGGTACCATTGGTCAGCAGTTAAGCCCTACTATGAACCCAAGAGGAGTGGGAGCTACGCCCCCACTGAAGGGGGGAACAGACTACATCGCCTGAAACATGATATATTGCACTATTTAGGTGAAAAAGGCGGCCTCCCTAAAGTGATTTGGCTTCTTGCACTGATTTTTATACTTCTGGTAGTATTACTTGTTGAGCTAAAAAATAAGAATGAAACTCGGATAAATGATGATGTAAATATAAATGATGACCCTTCTGCTGTTCTCTTTGTTAAAGGTCGGCCAGAAAGGAGCGGACACAAGATCCACGATTGGTATTTGGGGTGGGAAAACAAGACCCCACGAACGAAGTTTCATGTTAATATTTGGTACAATTATGCAGCCTTTGTGGCAAAGCTAAGCAACAAAACAAACTGCTATGTATGTTCCAGAATCCCATTATCTGCTGGACACCCTACTGTTAGGCCAGTGCCATTTCAGAACGCAAGCTCTTGTTTTCCGGACATTTTGCTGTCTGCCCAGTCTAGGGGACTGCTCGACGTAAGATTACCAACAAATGCGAGCATGACTCCCATGCCCTCTTTTAACGGTCGTAATTTTTCTAAATTTCTATCGTACAATTGGACAAACTCACCTTTATTATCCGCAATACCGTTCCCCGCAGGTATGAATGCCACATGTTACGCCAACAATTTCACTATGAGTAATACACCTAACTATTTGGGTGAAATTCCGACCGAGTATTGTGGACAAGTGTTGACACCATGTGCTAGGAACAACACTGATAGTAGTAGGTATAACGAAACTTTATTACCAGTTGGAGCCACGTGCACGGCCTACTTTACAGCTCCTGATATTATGGGAACCTATGCGCAGAGTGACGTATACTGGATGTGTGGACATTCCGTTTTTGTCCACCTTCCCATCGAGTGGACAGGACGGTGCGCAATGATTCAGCTTGTCGGTAACACATTTGTTGTTGATGTAGTGCCGCAAGTCGCATCTTTGGACAGACATAGACGAAACGCACCGATATTGAAACCCCATGATAGTATATGGGGAACAGATGTGCCTGAGCAGTTTAAGTTGTGGTCAGACAGCAAAAAAGTCCTGTTATCGCTCTTCCCGAATGTGGGTGTCCTTAAGCTACTGTTGCGTCTGGAAACTGTGAATTACAGGATGTCTCTGTTTATGAATAATACCTTAACCGCAATTGAAGGCCTCTCTCAGGAGGTGGCTGCTCTTCGTGAAATGCAATTACAGGACCGAGTGGTGCTGGACATAATTACGGCCTCTAGGGGAGGGGTTTGTGCCATGGTCGGGGACCATTGCTGTACGTATGTCCCAGACAACACGGGAAATGAGGGTAATATCACTAGTGCCATAAAAAATTTGAAACAAATAGTTGCGATCACAGAGGGCGATTTCCGAAATAGTGGAGGTTTGTTTGATTGGCTTGTCTCCGGCTCCTGGCAGGCCGTCCTTCGAAGGGTTTGTATTATAATGTTGCTTGGTTTTTTGTTTGTGTTTGTTGTTTTTGGATGTTGTTTGCCTTGCCTTTCTAAGTTTATTTCCAGATCCATTCAACGTGTCACTGCAGGAATGTATGTCCAAGGCAATGTGACCATGTATCAGCCTGAGTGTGAAAAGCTTTTGCCCCAAAACGATGTTGATAATGATGATAGTGATGATGACGAATCTAAGGACCTGATGCAGCGTCTTGCTGACTGTGTTGTGTGATTCTGGTAATGTATGTCTTCACACCATCAGAAGGGGGTGTTTTTGTTTTTTCCTTGTAACCATAAAAAGATATAAAGTAGCAAAATCATACTAGAAAAATATTTTATTACTTATGCAGGGGGGTAATCAGCGGTTTAGATGAAGGGTTTTTATGAGAACTCGGTTGAGTTCTCAGAAGGGGGTTTGAAGAGTTATAACTTTATTTCATTGTGCCATATACGCTGTTGCAATATTGAAATGATGAAGTTGTTTTTAACAAATGTCTTACAATGACTTATGAAGTTAATTCTGTCTCTTCTCGCACACATTTTTCTGTCCTCACACTCTGTCTCGTTAAAAGCAGACAGCACACAGACACACTGTTGACCTTCACCCGGCGAGTTATGTGCTTGGTTGCAGATAAGCCTCATGGGAACCAACAGTACAGTACTCCCAGTGACTTCGGATGTAGCTAAGGGCAGATAAAAAGCAGACGTTACGAAATGGAAATGTACTGGGGAAGAACGGAGGCGGACCACGAGGCGTTTACAATATTTGCATATTCATGATGAAATGTTTTGAAATAACTGGGTGAGAGGATTTTTCGTGGTTACTCGGTTATGCTCTGCGAGGAATCCAGGCTTAGATTGTTTCCCAGGGAACCCCGTAACCCAGCATGCTGTATTAGAGATATTGTCAGGGGAATAAATTGGCTTGAATTGAACTTCACGAATCCTGGTCTTCAATCTGGTATGTGCTAAAATGTGTCTAGGGAGATCTTGTTACGACGTCGAGTAATTGGAGTCCCCTATTTCAGTTCTGAACAGCGACACCTTCTGATTGTATTTGTTTGAGTTTAAGATTGGAGAAAGAGGAAGTATGTGTGTGTGAGTGTGTGTGTGTGTGTGTGCGTGTGTGTGTGTGTGTGTGTGCGTGTGTGTGCGCATGTGTGCGTGTGCATGTGTGTGTGTGTGCGTGTGTGTGTGCGTGCGTGTGTGCGCAGGTGGGTGTGTGCATGTGTGTGTGTGTGTGCGTGTGTGTGTGTGTGTCTGTGTGTCTGTGTGTGTGTAAGGGTGCGGGTGTGTGTGAGTGTGCGTGTGTGTGTGTGTATGTGTGTGTGTGTGTGTGTCTGTGTGTGTGTGCGTGTGTGTGTGTGTGTGAGTGTGTGTGGGTGTGAGTGTGTGAGTGTGTGTGTGTGTGTGTGTGTGCGCGTGTGTGTGTGTCTGTGTGTGTGTGTGTGACAGAGGGGTATTTATATCTGTGGGGTATTACAGAGGGGTATTTACCTAGTGTTCCTAGTGTTCCTAGTGTCCCTAGTGTCCCTAGTGTCCCTAGTGTTCCTAGTGTCCCTAGTGTCCCTAGTGTCCTAGTGTTCCTAGTGTCCCTAGTGTTCCTAGTGTCCCTAGTGTCCCTAGTGTCCCTAGTGTCCCTAGTGTTCGTAGTGTTCCTAGTGTTCCTAGTGTCCCTAGTGTTCCTAGTGTCCCTAGTGTCCCTAGTGTTCCTAGTGTCCCTAGTGTCCCTAGTGTCCCTAGTGTCCCTAGTGTCCCTAGTGTTCCTAGTGTTCCTAGTGTCCCTAGTGTCCCTAGTGTCCCTAGTGTTCCTAGTGTTCCTAGTGTCCCTAGTGTTCCTAGTGTCCCTAGTGTACCTAGTGTCCCTAGTGTCCCTAGTGTTCCTAGTGTCCCTAGTGTTCCTAGTGTCCCTAGTGTCCCTAGTGTTCCTAGTGTCCTTAGTGTCCCTAGTGTCCCTAGTGTTCCTAGTGTCCCTAGTGTCCCTAGTGTTCCTAGTGTCCCTAGTGTCCCTAGTGTTCCTAGTGTCCCTAGTGTTCCTAGTGCCCTAGTGTCCCTAGTGTCCCTAGTGTCCCTAGTGTTCCTAGTGTCCCTAGTGTTCCTAGTGTTCCTAGTATCCCTAGTGTCCCTAGTGTCCCTAATGTCCCTAGTGTTCCTAGTGTCCCTAGTGTTCCTAGTGTTCCTAGTGTCCCTAGTGTCCCTAGTATCCCTAGTGTCCCTAGTGTCCCTAATGTCCCTAGTGTTCCTAGTGTCCCTAGTGTTCCTAGTGTTCCTAGTATCCCTAGTGTTCCTAGTGTCCCTAGTGTTCCTAGTGTCCCTAGTGTCCCTAGTGTCCCTAGTGTCCCTAGTGTTCCTAGTGTCCCTAGTGTCCCTAGTGTTCCTAGTGTCCCTAGTGTCCCTAGTGTCCCTAGTGTCCCTAGTGTTCCTAGTGTACCTAGTGTCTCTAGTGTTCCTAGTGTCCCTAGTGTCCCTAGTGTCCCTAGTGTACCTAGTGTCCCTAGTGTTCCTAGTGTACCTAGTGTCCCTAGTGTCCCTAGTGTTCCTAGTGTCCCTAGTGTCCCTAGTGTCCCTAGTGTCCCTAGTGTTCCTAGTGTCCCTAGTGTCCTAGTGTCCTAGTGTCCCTAGTGTCCTAGTGTCCCTAGTGTCCCTAGTGTCCTAGTGTTCCTAGTGTCCCTAGTGTCCTAGTGTCCCTAGTGTTCCTAGTGTCCCTAGTGTCCCTAGTGTTCCTAGTGTCCCTAGTGTCCCTAGTGTTCCTAGTGTCCCTAGTGTCCTAGTGTCCTAGTGTTCCTAGTGTTCCTAGTGTCCCTAGTGTCCTAGTGTCCCTAGTGTTCCTAGTGTCCCTAGTGTCCTAGTGTTCCTAGTGTCCCTAGTGTACCTAGTGTCCCTAGTGTCCCTAGTGTTCCTAGTGTCCCTAGTGTTCCTAGTGTCCCTAGTGTCCCTAGTGTTCCTAGTGTCCTTAGTGTCCCTAGTGTCCCTAGTGTTCCTAGTGTCCCTAGTGTTCCTAGTGTCCCTAGTGTCCCTAGTGTCCCTAGTGTCCCTAGTGTTCCTAGTGTCCCTAGTGTTCCTAGTGTTCCTAGTGTCCCTAGTGTCCCTAGTGTCCCTAGTGTTCCTAGTGTCCCTAGTGTCCTAGTGTTCCTAGTGTCCCTAGTGTCCCTAGTGTCCCTAATGTCCCTAGTGTTCCTAGTGTCCCTAGTGTTCCTAGTGTCCCTAGTGTTCCTAGTGTCCCTAGTGTTCCTAGTGTCCCTAGTGTCCCTAGTGTCCCTAGTGTTCCTAGTGTCCCTAGTGTTCCTAGTGTCCTAGTGTCCTAGTGTCCCTAGTGTTCCTAGTGTCCCTAGTGTCCCTAGTGTCCCTAGTGTCCTAGTGTCCTAGTGTCCCTAGTGTCCTAGTGTTCCTAGTGTCCCTAGTGTCCCTAGTGTCCCTAGTGTTCCTAGTGTCCTAGTGTCCCTAGTGTTCCTAGTGTCCTAGTGTCCCTAGTGTCCCTAGTGTTCCTAGTGTCCCTAGTGTCCCTAGTGTCCCTAGTGTTCCTAGTGTCCCTAGTGTCCCTAGTGTCCCTAGTGTCCTAGTGTCCCTAGTGTTCCTAGTGTCCCTAGTGTCCCTAGTGTTCCTAGTGTCCCTAGTGTCCCTAGTGTCCCTAGTGTTCCTAGTGTCCCTAGTGTCCCTAGTGTTCCTAGTGTCCTAGTGTTCCTAGTGTCCCTAGTGTTCCTAGTGTCCCTAGTGTCCCTAGTGTTCCTAGTGTCCCTAGTGTCCTAGTGTCCCTAGTGTTCCTAGTGTCCCTAGTGTCCCTAGTGTCCTAGTGTCCTAGTGTTCCTAGTGTCCCTAGTGTCCCTAGTGTTCCTAGTGTCCCTAGTGTCCCTAGTGTCCCTAGTGTTCCTAGTGTCCCTAGTGTCCCTAGTGTCCCTAGTGTCCCTAGTGTTCCTAGTGTCCCTAGTGTTCCTAGTGTCCCTAGTGTCCCTAGTGTCCTAGTGTCCCTAGTGTTCCTAGTGTCCCTAGTGTCCCTAGTGTCCCTAGTGTTCCTAGTGTCCTAGTGTCCCTAGTGTCCCTAGTGTCCCTAGTGTTCCTAGTGTCCCTAGTGTTCCCTAGTGTTCCTAGTGTCCCTAGTGTTCCTAGTGTCCCTAGTGTTCCTAGTGTCCCTAGTGTCCCTAGTGTCCCTAGTGTACCTAGTGTCCCTAGTGTTCCTAGTGTCCCTAGTGTTCCTAGTGTCCCTAGTGTACCTAGTGTCCCTAGTGTCCCTAGTGTTCCTAGTGTCCCTAGTGTTCCTAGTGTCCCTAGTGTTCCTAGTGTCCCTAGTGTTCCTAGTGTTCCTAGTGTCCTTAGTGTCCCTAGTGTCCCTAGTGTTCCTAGTGTCCCTAGTGTTCCTAGTGTCCCTAGTGTCCCTAGTGTCCTTGTGTCCCTAGTGTCCCTAGTGTTCCTAGTGTTCAGAATCAGAATCAGAATCAGAATTACTTTTATTCATCCCGAGGGGAAATTTTCTTTGTTACAGATACAACTGACCAAGAGCATGTACATCGAACAAGTTACAAAATAAGCTAAATACAATAAGATAAAAGATAAAATAGCTCTCTCTGGGAAATTATTTACATCAGTGACATATTTATGACTATATACATGTGTGAGCAGGAATAGGATGAAAAGGATTGAGTAGTTTGTGAGTTAAAGTGCAGCGTTCAACAGTTTGATGGCGACAGGACAGATTTCCTGTGTCTCTCAGTGGAGCAGCGGCAGCCGCAGTCTATGGCTGAAAGAGCTCCTCTGATTGGCCAGCACCTTGTGGAGGGGGCGGGAGGGAGAGTCCAGAATAGTCCAGATTTTGTCCAGTATTCTCCTGTCCAACACCACCGCCAGAGAGTCCAGCTCCTCCCCCACAACATGTCCAGCCTTCCTAATGATCTTCTCGAGTCTATTAGTGTCCCTCAGGCGCAGACTGCTGCCCCAGCAGATACAGCGTACATGATGCACTGGCCACCATAGACTCGTAGAACATCCTGAGCATTGTCCTGCAGATGTCAAAGGACCTCAGCCTCCTCAGGAAATAGAGGCGGCTCTGGCCCTTCTTGTAAACCGCGTCCACGTTCCTGCTCCAGTCCAGTTTATTGTCCAAGTTCACCCCCAGGTACTTGTACTCCTCCACCACGTCCACACTGACCCCCTGGATGGAGATGGGGGTCACAGCAGCTTTGGTCCTCCTAAGGTCCACCACCAGTTCCTTTGTCTTCATCACGTTGAGCTGGAGGTGGTTCTCCTCACTCCAAGTGACAAAGTTGTCCACTACAGTCCTGTACTCCTCCTCGTCACCACCGCTGATGCATCCACCACTGCAGAGTCGTCAGAAAACTTCTGAAGGTGGCAAGACTGGCTGCAGTAGTTGAAGTCCAAGGTGTAGAGGGTGAAGAGGAAGGGAGACAGGACTGTCCCCTGTGGAGCCCCGGTGTTGCTGACCACTCTGTCCGACACACAGCTCTGCAAACGCACATACTGTGGTCTTCCAGTGAGGTAATCCACAATCCAGGACACCAAGGAGGCTCCACCTGCATCACTGCCAGCTTCTCAGCCAGCAGAGCCGGCCTGATGGTGTTGAACGCACTGGAGAAGTCAAAAAACATGATCCTCACAGTGGCAGCCGGCTTGTCCAGGTGGGAGTAGACTCTGTGGAGTAGGGTCAGGATGGCGTCATCTACTCCAAGGTGGGGCTGGTAGGCAAACTGGAGAGGGTCTTGCAGATGTTGGACCATAGGCCTCAGCTGCTGCAGGACGAGTCGTTCCAGAGTCTTCATGATGTGGGAGGTCAGTGCCACGGGCCTGTAGTCCTTAGGGTCGCTGGGGCGCGGCGTCTTCGGGACAGGGACGAGGCACGATGTCTTCCATAGCAGGGGGACTCTCTGAAGACTCAGGCTCAGGCTGAAGATCTGGTGCAGGACACCACTGAGCTGGGGAGCACAGCCCTTCAGGACTCTGGGGCTCACTCCATCAGGTCCTGGTGCTTTCCCGGCCTTCAGTCTCTGCAGTTGACACCTCACCTGCTCCTCAGTGACAGTCAGTGTGGAGGTGTCAGGAGGGGGAGGGGTGGTGTCGTCTGAGGTGTGAGCTGGGTCTTCCACAGGAGACGGGGGAGGGAGGGGTAGGGTGCTGACTGCTGCTGGCTGGAGGTGGACAGTTCCTGCAGTGTCAAAGCGATTGAAGAAGATGTTGAACTCATTAGCTGTGTTCACGTCTCCCTCAACGCTTCCCCCTCGGGTCGGCTTGTGTCCCGTGATGGTCCTCATGCCGCTCCACACTTCCCTCATGTTGTTCTGCTGAAGTTTCCACTCCAGCTTCCTCCCATGTCTCTGTCTGGCCTGGCTCAGCTGCACCTTCAGTTTCTTCTGAGCAGCCCGGGCCTCCTCCTTGTTTCCCGAGCTGCAGGCCTTCCTCTTCCCAATGAGTGTGGCTTTAATGTCCTTGGTTATCCATGGCTTGTTGTTTGGATAACAGCTCACAGTCTTTGTTGGGACAACTGAGTCCACACAGAAGTTTATGTAGCTGGTGATGCAGTCAGTCAGCCCGTCGAGGTCTTCTCCATGGGGCTCAGTGAGTGCAGCCCAGTCTGTCACCTCAAAGCAGCTCTGTAACACCTCCAGAGACTCATCTGTCCACCTCCTCACAGTCCGGGGGAGGGGGAAGGCGCTTCACCAGAGGTTCCTTTTCACCAGAGGTTCCTTTTCAGCATTCCTTGCTTCTTACCTGCATTGGTTGAGCCGGTTGTCGTAGGCTGTAGTTTTGATTGTCGGCTGCTGTCTGAGGCCAGTCTGAATTTTCTCATGGGTATGTGGGGTGTATACTAGAACAATAAAGAGCACTGTGATTAGCATGGTCAAAATTACACATTCAAAATTTAAATTTTTTAAACAACATGGCCTATACTCTCCTTTTATTTCTTCTTTTTCTCCTCCCCTTTTTCTCCTCCTCTCCTCCTGGAGCCCCAGTGGCAGAGGGTGGTCGGGGTTGCTCCTCTGGCCCGCTGACGTCGGCGTTGTCCGGAGTTGCCTGGCTTTCTTCATCCTGGATGGTAAACGTGACAGCCATGTCAGTTCGGATTTCGGTTAGTCCTCGCTCACTTGGGTCTACTGGTGACTTGAAGCAGTGGGACAGGTGATACCACACTTTGGATGTATCCTTCTGAATTTGTACTGATCTTTCAGTAGACTGTAGAACTTGATATGGTCCAGTTTGATATGGTCGAGTCCAGTTGTTTCTCTTGTGCATTTTTACATACACCCACGATCCCGGGGAGATGTTTGCATCTGGATGAACTCCATCTTCTTGTTCATGAGTTCTTTGTCTGCATTTATGCAATTGCATCACTATTTTTTGGAGTTCTTGAATATATGCGTGATGTTCTTTGTCCCAATGTATAAATGGCGCATCTTCTGTGAACAAACCTTTTGGCTTCTGCATTTCTCTGCCCGTTAGTAGTAGATGGGGAGAGTATGACGTAGTTTTGTTCACACTGTTTTCTGATGTCCATTAAAACAAAAGGCAAGGCGGAGACCCAATCAAGTTTTGTTGTTTTCCCAGACCTTTGCAAGTTTTCTTTTGACAGTAGCGTTCATTCGTTCGCAGACTCCTTGACTAGCAGCATGGTAGACAGTTCCAAAGCGCTGAGAGATGTTTAGAGCTTTTAGCACATCTCGGACTATTTTGGCAGTGAAGAGTGTCCCGTTATCAGATCTTATGATGTGTGGAATGCCAAAACGTGGAAAAACTTCTGTGGTTAAGTGTTTGACTACTTCTTTAGCTGTTTCTGTTTTGCAGGGAAATGCTTCGACCCATCTTGTATATTCACAGACTATCACCAATAGATAGCGATATCCACGAACTCTCATTTCTGGGCCCATGTCTGTAAAGTCCATGACAATTCTTTCAAAAGGCTTGTTTGGAAGAGTATAAGTTCCTGGAGGTGGTTTGTAAGCCTTCATCGGGTTCATTGTTTGACAAACATGGCAGTTATCAATCCAATGTTGTAGACTGCATGTGTGGATGCCACCACAAGTCAATGTGTTTCGAGATAGCTTTATAACTCCTATGAGTAGGTGCGTGGTATTCATCATATAACATTTGAAGAAATGCAACTGGAGCTACAATTTTTCCTTCATGGTTTCTCCAAATTCCTGTAGTGTCTTTCGTAGCACCACGTTGTTTCCAGGCACTATGCTCATATGCTCCAGCTGCTTCTTGAATCTCTTTTACATATGGCGTATCAATCACATTTGCATCTGGTAGCATTTCAATGTCTTCACCGGTGTGAACAAGCATATTTCTGGCATTATAATCTGCAGCTTTCTTTGCAGTTTGATGTGATGCATGATTTCCTTGAGATATAGAGTCAGTTCCCTTGGTGTGAGCTTTGCATTTCATGATAGCAAGTCTTGAGGGCAGTTGAACAGCATCTATGAGTTGTTTGATCAATTGTTCATGTTTTATCGGAAGGCCGGTCAAAAGTCTGAAACCATTTCTGATCCAACCAGCGAGTGACATCGTGACAGTCTTGTAGGCGTAGACTGAGTCAGTGTAGATGTTTACTGCTTTGTCTGCTGAGAGTTGTAGTGCTCGTAACATTGCTGTTATTTCGGCTACTTGTGCAGATCCTTTTGGTATCTGTTGAGCTTCCATCACACGATATTGATTGGAGGGAAGTTGTTCCACTACTGCATATGATGACACAACATGACCTCCTTTTGCTCTGTATGAACAGCCGTCACAGAAAATGGTCATGTCTGGATCTGGAAGTGGCGTAGTGTGCAAGTCTGCTCTCACATATAACTCAGTTTTGACTTTTTCTCCACACACATGTGGAGTTCCTTCAGTCTCCATGTTCGTTGCCATATTGATGTGCCCTCCTTCATAAGTGATGTGAGGCTGTCTCAGCGTTTTTGAGATATTACTGGATCTTCGTGCAGTAGTAATGAACAAGCGAGAGTTGAGATAAGCAAGTATTCCATGTTGAGTGTGAATCACCAGTGGATGATTTTGCACAATGTGCGAAGTCTTCTCAATTGTTCTTGTCAGAGCTGCCAGGTAACGTGCACAGCCAGGTTGAGTTTGCTTCAAGCTTACAAGAGTAGTGTTTCAGCACCCTTCTGTTCTGATGATGTTTATGATAAAGAACAGCTTGAACGAATGCTTGCTTCTCTGTCACATCCAGATGGAAAGGAATGTCATAGTTTGGAGCACACAGGTTACATGCTGCACAAATAGCTTGTTTCGTCTTGATGAATGTTTCTTCTGTTTCTGACGTCCAGACTAGTTCAGCTGAGAGATGGTGCATACCATGAGGTTTAATGAGTTCTCGAAGGGGTGCTGTGAGTTCGGCGTAGCCAGGAATGTACTCTCGAGAATAATTGCAGAGTCCCAAGAAACTGAGCATTTGACGTACCGTGATTGGTTTTGGAGTATTCAAGATGGCGTCTTTGTTACTGTCTGAAACTCCTTGTGTACCATTTGATACTTCTCTTCCGAGGAAATGCACAGTTTGTCTTGCCACTTGCATTTTTTGTTTCTTGACTTTGTATCCTTTCTTTGACAGATGTGTGAGCTGTTGTACTGAGGCTTCTAAGACGTCTTTTGCCGTTTTCCCAGCAATGAGAATGTCATCCACATAAGTGATCAGAGTACATGTCTCTGGAAATGTCAGATCTGCAAGGTCTTGTCTTAAGAAGTGGCTGAAAAATCCAGGACTATGTTTCCATCCCATGGGCATTCTTCTGTATGAATAGACTTTGCTTCTGTGTCTGAAGGCGAAGTATTTCTGAGAGGAGGTCTCCAAGTTGATTGTGAAGAATGCACTGGCCAAATCAATCACAGTATAAAACTTGTGCTCTGGTGACAGATTATTCAATGCGATGTGTGGGTCTGGCACTGGATATGATTCTCCAGCTGTGACCTCATTTATTGGCCGAAAGTCTTGGACCATCCTCCAGTTTTGCAGATCTGATTTCTTCACTGGAAAAAGTGGTGTGTTATATTCCGACTCTGTTTCATATCACTCCGGATTCCAGCAATCCATTAATAGTCTCTTGCATCCCCATTTCTTGGTCTTCTTTGAGTGGATATTGGGGATGATATATTGGTTTGCTTGTGGTGAGTTGCACTTCCACAGTATGCTTTGTTTGACCCACATCGTTAGGGTGCGTCATCCATATATTTGGTGGTACTTGAGCAAGATACATCTCTGTATCTGGATGGTTCTCAAAAATCTGTTGTCTTGTTTGCTTAGATGCTCTGGTGTTGTCTTCAGAACCTTGGGGCAACACAATTCTGAATACTTGGTGCTCTGCGTTGTAGAAAACTGTCAGCTCCTGTGGCGTCGTACAGAAGACTTGAGGCCAGCTTGACCATTGGACCAAGTTGTCTTGGTGAGTGATGTTTCGAGATGGCCAGCGACACATGAGGGGCACTTTCTTCACTCCCCATAAAATATGGTTTCAGTTCTTCTGGAAGGGAGACTGCGAGTGCCATTCCTTGAGGGCCCAAGTAGAGATACAAGTAGCCCACTTGAAAAGTTTGTCCATTGACCTTTTGCCACAGCTCGTCATAGATGTCGTCATCAAGTGCAGAGTAGTACAGCGTGACGTGTAGGGGGTCAAAAGGTTATAGGTGGATATAGTGATCTTGCCCATGTCTTATAGATTTGCCACAGTGCTGACGCCGTATTTCCTTTTTCTGGATCCGTGAGTATTTGTGTCCAGTAGATCGTGACTTGCGTTTTCAAATCTTTTGCAGTGTCTGGAGAGAGGTACAGTATTGCAGTGGTTTTGTATGCAGTCACATTTCTCAGCATCTTGAGTGTTTCACATCTGTCAAGTATTTTGTGACCTTCTGGGCAGAACACCACTGATAATGATAGTTTGCACATCAAGTCTCTTCCGCATATGGAAATACTGCACTCGGGTAAATATAAGAATTCTTGTTTCACCGTTTGTTCATTCATTGTTACTGCCAATGGTTCAGTAAACGTTTTCACTTCTGGTTCTCCTACACAGCCAGTTATGGATATTTTTGTCGAATCCACCATTGGTTCGCTTTTCCATGGTTTCAGCGAATGGTCTGGCTGTAGGCCCCTTCAGCAATCGTCAAATTCATTGAAGCATCCATGAGTGTCTCTTCCTCCTTGATATCCATTTCCATCCATCCATCCATCCATCTTCTCCCGCTTAATCCAGCTGGGTCGCGGGGGCAGTTTGCTGCCCAATACTCATAGCACCTGACCCTCTATGAACCCCTCTGCAGGTGGTGAGCCCACAGGAGGGTGGACAACATGGTCCTTGATGTTAGTTCATAGGGCTGCTGCATGTTTTTGGGTTGATGGGGGAAACCGGAGTACCCGGAGGAAACCCATCCAGACACGGGGAGAACATGCAAACTCCACACAGAAAGGCCTGGGCGACCCAGGGATCGAACCCGCAACCTTCTTGCTGTGAGGCCTGAGTGTTGCCACTCAGCCACCGTGCCGCCGATATCCATCTCCAACATTCATAATTCTTCCATTTGGGGCTGGAGGCATCGGAATCATTTGTTGTGGCATTCCAACTTGTGCATTGTATGTTGGCATGGTTGGTTGCACGTGTTGTTGTTGGTTGTAGCCCCGTGTTGGTTGAATGTATTGTTGAAAATTGTTTGGTCCTTCTCTTGGTCTTTGAAATGCCTTGGGACAATTTCTTTTCCAGTGTCCAAATTCTTTGCATAAGCGGCATTGATTGAATGATGCTGAATGGTTTGTATTATCCGGCCCTCTGTTTCCTCTAGTGTACCTGAAACCTCCTTGATTTCTTGGTTGGGGGCCATTATAAATCATGACGGGCACATTCGGTGTAGGTATATGTTGAACTGGTTGAGCGTTCGGTGCCTTTGCTGTGGTTTCCTGTGGTTGTTGAGCATTCATCACCATCTTTATTGCAGTTGCCAGCTGGTTAGTGATATGTGACATGTCTTCTGCAGAAGAGTCTGAGTGTACATTCATCACTTTCACATGTTTTTCTTTCTTTTTTTCTCTGAGTTCAGCTTGACTTTTCTGCAATGTTAGTTTCACAGCAGCCAGCTCCAGTTCTTCCTTGTTTTCTTTAATTGCTTTTCTCTCTTTGTGACACTTATTTATTTGATAATTGCAATGTGAGTCAAAGTCCTCTTCGGTCTTGTTATACAAGCCCACGATTTCTTGGAGAGCCTTTTGAACAGGGGCCGGACTACCCTTAATTAATGTTGTCCTGAACATTGCCGTTATTCCAGCTCCGGCCTCAATGAGTTCTCCCATGAAGTCTTGATACAGATCTTTGACACGTTGTTTATAACTGAAATAATCCTCTTCATCTTTCATTTGTATAGTCAACAGTTCATCAGTGACAACACATGGAAATCTTCTTCTGAGTTCCTCTTGAAGTGTTTCACGAAAGACATGAAGAGGATGATTGTTTCGTAACTCTCGCCTTTGCCTCCTCTCTATAGCTCTTTTGATGTTTTCGGCAACTGTTTCATCAGCAGCTTTGATTAAGGCAGCATGTATGTCTCCCCAGCCCAGTTTGTCTCCAGCTGTCTGTTTTAGCAGAGCTCTCATCCATGGTAAGCCCCCTCTTGTTAGCCTGGGAAGAGTGAGCATTAGAGAGTCCCAGTCTTTAAGTGAGAATGGCTGGTAGACTATCTGTCGACCGTCCGTTCTTATTGGGTAGACATTTGTTAGTTCTTCTCGTTCTTGTGACTTAGGACTGACAGTTCCCTTGATGGGTGCGTCTTCATATGCTTCAGCATCGACCTCACCGTTGAATAGTCCTTCAACAGAGATAATTTCATCACTTTGTTCTGTTTTATTTTTAGCTTCGGCACCCCTTTGTTCTCTTTCTGTGCGTCCTGTTGACTTGTCTTGGCTTGCTCTTATCATATTTTCTCGATCAGAGTCTGTTTCTCGTTTTTTTGTATGTTCTTCTATCTTTCTTTTCATCATGTGTTGGTTGATTTCTACCATTTCAGCCAGAGAAGTCATTTGGTTTTGAACTGATCTGATTTGTTCTTGTAGTTCTCTTGTGGGTGTTTCGACAGATGTTAAGGCCAGTTCACCTCCGACTACCTTATGAGTTATCTGTGGAGTCAGATGTTCATGTGAATCTGGTGGTGTCATGGCAGCAAAAGGTGACTGATATTTCTGTTTTCTCTTGATGGTCCCAGAGTATGGCGGTGGGGCAGATTTTGCTGACACTTGATCATATCTTTCTTTTTCTGAGAGTGAGCTGGCCTTGTATCGTAATGTACTGTCCAGTGGGGGAACATTGTCTATGTTTGCTTTCGTTTTGGATTTCACCTTCTGATTTTTTGATTTACTTTTAATGTTTTCATCTTCATCAGATTTTTCGGATTCTTCTGAAGAGTTTCTAGCTTTAGAGCGCGTGCTATATCTGTGTGATGGTTTTCCGTCATCTGTAATTATTGGATATATTTTAGCAATAGATTCTTTTGATGTTTCATTTTCCAGCTCGTCTTCTGAGATTACTTGCTTCTCCTTTGGCTTTAAGAACTAGAATAGAGGACAGTTCTCTCGTTTCTTGTGTCACTTTCGGCTCTCTTGCCCACTGATGTAGTCGTTTTGCCACGCCCATCTCCTTTTCATACTTTTGTATTTTCAGTCGGCGTCTCATGTCATTCTTATAGCTCTTTATTTTTAGTAAATTCATTTTCCTTGTCGTAGCAGTTTGGGTTGGCTCCAGTTTGCATTGCTTAATTTTCTCCTTGTAGTAATTTTTTATGTTTCTCCATTGATCTTCCGTTATTGCCATGTTTTTATGGATCATCTTCTTCTTAATGTCCTTCTTGATAATGCTTTGGATGGTGGATCGGGTCTCAATCGCCTTTTTTGGGTCTGGTTCTTCTTCAAGCGCCTTGCCATTCCAGAATTCAATCAGTTGGTCTAAGGTGATGAACTGGGACATATCTGTGGTAATATACTTTTACTCTTTACTGTTATTGTTAACTGAATATTGTTTTTAATTTGATTAGATCACTGTTGCCCTCTCCGGGTGGGTGGGGAGTCTCTGCCTCAAGTGGAGGAGTTCAAATATCTCGGGGTCTTGTTCACGAGTGAGGGGAGGATGGAGCGTGAGATTGACAGGCGGATCGGTGCGGCGTCGGCAGTGATGCAGTCGCTGCATCGGACCGTTGTGGTGAAGATTTACCGGTCAATCTACATTCCTCCCCTCACCTGTGGTCATGAGCTCTGGGTAATGACCGAAAGAAAGAGATCGCGGATACAAGCGGCCGAAATGAGTTTCCTCCGCAGAGTGGCCGGGCGCTCCCTTAGAGATAGGGTGAGGAGCTCGGTCACACGGGAGGAGCTCGGAGTAGTGTCTCTGCTCCTCCACGTTGAGAGGAGCAGCTGAGGTGGCTCGGGCATCTGGTCCGGATGCCTCCTGGACGCCTCCCTCGGGAGGTGTTCCGGGCATGTCCCACCGGCAGGAGGCCCCGGGGAAGACCCAGGACACGCTGGAGGGACTATGTCTCTGGGCCTGGGAGCGCCTCGGGGTCCAGGAGGAGCTGGAGGAAGTGGCTGGGGAGAAGGAAGCTTGGGAGCCCCTGCTTAGACTGCTGCCCCCGCGACCCGGCCCCGGATAAGCGGAAGAAGATGGATGGATGGATGGATGGATGGATCACTGTTTTGATGGATTGTTTATCTACCTTGTGTGCTCTAGGATTTTGATCGTGCAAGACTCCTCCCCTCGTTTCTCACTTCCTATCCTTAGTCAGGATTTCTAGAAATGAGAAGAAAATTTTTACTTAATATGTTTTTTGTTTTTTAAAGGTGTCGACATTACTTTTAGTCTTTAATTATAATTAGTTATTTTAACCGTTTTAATTTAGCCTAATATTTAGTAGTTTTATTTTATTCTTAATTCATTACTTCTGAAATAGAGTCAGGTCGAATTGGGACACAGGGTTGACTGGGATTATTACTCATTTACTTATTTATTTATTTTGCTTTTCACAACAGTGGTGATGAGGCGGCTTGTACACTGCAAAAAGCCTTTCCAAAAAAACTTTCATTTTAATTCTACTGGAAAATTATTCCCTGCAGTGTAGAGCCTCAGCAAAACATGTATGTATTTTAACAATTGTTAATTTGGCAATGTAGATTTAGCTTTTGGCACATCATTTTATCAGTTTTTATGAACGACTATTAATGACTAAGGAATGGAATTGATTTTTACATTATGAAATTTAGTTTTTAACAGTGTTCCTCATGACCTGACTTCACTCTGCCTCTAACTTATGATAATTATGTTTTCAGAACCTCACTTTGTTAATTCAGTACTAACCCTTTAATAGTAACTTCTTCTAACTTGAACAGAATAAACACCCAGCGAGGAGCCACAGAAATCCAACAACTCCTTATTACAAATCTCAACCAGCAGCTTTAAATCCCCCTCCCCGTCTGTGCGTTTTACAAAACTGAATCCAGCCAGGCCTGTTTCACCATGACCCAAACATCTCCTCACCCAACAAGCTGAATTATCTGTCAGTGCAACTTGTAAGATAAGCAGAAATCTACTTTTCAAAAATTAAATACATTTAATAAAAACAACAGTATTCTGTATTTAAACAAAATCAGCTGTTATTTTTAATCTATCTTAACATTGGCAGACAACACAGCCCATCAAGATCAAGAATGACTCAAACAAGGTGAAAAGCCAGACATTGTTTTTATTTTTAGAAAAGTAGCTCACTTAACCACCAGTGCTGGGAAGTAGTGGATTACATATACTGGTATTACATAAGTGGAATACATTTATAAGTAACTGTATTTTGTCATAGTTACTGCTTCATTGGATGGTAATTTTGGATTACAGTTACTTAGCAGGGAGTATTTGCAACATGTCATTTCAAATGTGACAATATAGAATAGTTCAAAATATTGAAGTTGCATTGCTTATTTTGAATAATTGAATAATTAAATAATTTATGTAACACACTACATGTAATCCGTGAACCGTAGTGAAATGCACTTTTAAAGGTAACTTTCCCAACACTGCTGATCACTCTGAGCAGGCCGTGTCATACCCGCACAAAGTCCAGAACATCTCATCAATAATCAGTGAGTCATGAGCCGAACCACACTACCCATACCCCTGTCCACGACAACTCAGGAGTCACCACAGGTCAAGCTCCCAGGAGCCCTCTCCAAAGCAGTCCATGCCCCGGAATCCCCTGAAGAACCTCACCCACAGGCTACAACCCAAACTCCCACGGCACTGGAGCACAGACAGCACGACCACGTCTCCCAGCTCACCAATCATGAACAGGTGCCCCAGACCCGCTTCAAACACACATTCACAGCACAGAGCAAAGTGAGACGGCCCGTCTCCAGATGATCTGAGCATAATTCAACATTAAATGCACAGACTTAGGCTGCCGCACGGCGGCGCTGGTTAAAACAGCAACAGCAGTCACAGATCCCTGAACAGCCCCAAAACCAGATGCCCCAAAACCTAATGTGTTACTCATCTGAGTCTGAATCTTCCTCCCTTCTCTGCATCTCAAACTCTGAACTTAAAATGGAAGTGGAATCAGGAATAATCATCTTAACTTTAGAGGCCCGTGGCCAACGCAGACAGATCAACACGACTATTGTTATTACGCTTGTTAATGTTAAAAGGACGAAGATAAGCAGAATTACAGTGTAGTGAAAACTCCCCCTCAAAGTGACTTTTAATAGATCAAACTCCTCCCTTAAAACTTCTAACGTTTTAGCAATACTTGATGAATTTGACGGACACAAACCCTCAGTTATTTCCCTCACTATTTCTGCTGTAAATTAGAGTTTTGTATGGAAATGGGCTCAGAAACTGGCCCTACCGTGGAAGTGACCTTCCCCACGAGTGCACTAATTCTATTTTTTATTGATTGGATATCGAACAAACCCCCATTTAAACCATCAGTATCTGTTGAATCGTTACTTATTGTTTCAGCTTCGTCGCCGGCTAACGTAGCAGTAGGTGTTAAGAGTTGTGGAGGACCCGTAAATTCGTCCTGTGAGTTTGTACTGAAGAGGTCAAAACTGAGGTCAGGTTCTATGGTTAATGTTTTATCTGCTTCTGCTTCTGCTTCTGCAGTGGTGCTGTTCTGTCTTTCCCTCTCTCTGTGTCTACTGTGTTCTCAACACCCCCTTCTGTAGTATGTATTATGTGTACAGTGTTATCACAGTTATTGTTGGTACTAGTTTCTACATTACCAGGGGGAAAGGAAATACATATGCATCCCATGTTTGAGCGTACGTTTCTGGTTGACCACGTACACCGAAGGACTATTTCTGTTTCATTATCCTTTAGCTCCACGGTGTTGTTTACTGAGTCACAAACCTTGGAGTGGATTCCATAATGGGGAGAATAAGTGGCAATTTCTTGTTTTTTCCCTGTTGAGTCAGTTAATTCGACATCACTTATTAATGACCTTGTTTCACAGGGTTCGTATAAAATGCCAATTTGCGAAATAGATCCTTCATTTATTTTACAACGACAAACTGTCATTTCCGTGTGTAGGTCACTTGAATAGGTTCCCCTTGAACATTCTCTGCCTTTCTAAAAACAACCACCATCTGTGACAATAAAGTTATGTACAGTGATTTCTGAGACGACATCCTAAATCCTTCTTCTAATTTTTTCATTTTCTATGTTATATATAGGCCTTCTTTTTATATAAACTTGATTTTTTTTTTTAATTCTCCCTTTTCTTGTATTTATTTACACGCCCCAAAAGGTTTAAATAGGCGTTAAACTCCACTAAAAGACGTTAATTAACCCCTGTTCCTGATTACACTTCCTTCCCTAAGATCCTACTACTAAGATTCTCGATTCCTTTGCGTCATGTATAAATTACTGATTTATATTATATTACTTAATTAAAGTCACAGAAGTCCCAGTATACATCACATTAATTTCATCTTTTGACCAATTTGACAGGAATTCTAGAAAAAAGGCTCTTGTCACCGTTTGTATATAGTGTCGACTTGTTGCGATGCTTTTCCGGGAAGATCTGTGGAGAGATGATCCGGTAAGGTCCAGTCCTCAAGAATCACCGTCGGGTGTCACCAAATCTGTGAGTTTCTCCGGTTGAGGACCCTTGAAACAATAAATCAGAAGGCCTGACGTGTTCAAACACCGGACTTTTATTTCCAGGAGGTTTAGGCCCTTTACATTTGATTCTATGAGACGTGTCTCTGATCTCTGAACACCACCAGAGACGCCTCTATTTATTCGTACATTTCAGACAAGAGCATTGATTCATGTACATTTGGGTAAAACAAAAGTAAACACAGATGTAAAAACTGCTAACGTCATCCTCAGTTTAGCGAGTTCAAAGGAATCAAAGTCCATTTCCTTAGTACAGCATAAGTGGAGAAATCAGTACCACAGGATCATCTCCTAATACAGATTACATGAAGTAAAGGAATAATTTATAATAACCACAGTTCCATCGTGGTAAAAACTCATTTGTTTGGGCTTCACCTCGAGCTCCGCTTAATGTGATTTTCGATTTTTAATCCGAAACATTTGTTTAGTTGAAGTTTTCTAAGATTCTGAATCAGGTTCTGTGTTTGACGTCACCGTGTGGGTGTGAGAGGAAACTCACGACTGCAGCTTCATTCCACTTCTGAACGCCACAAGGTGAGAGCCTGTTTTACTCTGCTCTGAACCAGGTCTGAACCAGGACTGAACCAGGACTGAACCAGGACTGAACCAGGACTGAACCAGGACTGAACCAGGACTGAACCAGGTCTGAACCAGGTCTGAACCAGGACTGAACCAGGACTGAACCAGGACTGAACCAGGTCTGAACCAGGTCTGAACCAGGTCTGAACCAGGACTAAACCAGGACTAAACCAGGACTAAACCAGGACTGAACCAGGTCTAGTCTGGACTGAGTTTAGTCCTGGTCCAGACCTGTTTTTTCCCCGGGTTCTGGTCTTTCTGCAGTGATGTGAGCGGCTGTACTGGTTAATCCAGTTTAGATCAGGTGACTTCAGGGAAATATTAAGGTGTGATTCAGATTTTAACAGCACTGAGTCCTGATTTAGTCCTGGTTCAAACCTGTTTTAGTCCTGGTTTAGTCCTGGTTCAGACCTGGTATAATTACCACAGAAATAATAATGAATAATTTGTCAGGCGGCAGAAGCAAGTTTCTTAAGCGGCAGGTAAATTTGGCAATCATCTGCGGAAAAGTGATATTTAATGCCGTGTTTTTTAAAGATTTCACTCAATGTGAGGAGGTAAAGAGCAAAGAGAACAGAGGCAAGGATTGAACCCTGGGGGACTCCACAGTTTATCAATCAATCCAACTTTATTTATAGAGCGCTTTTCATACAAAAATGCAACACAAAGAGCTTTACAGTGATTAAAAAAAGAACAATCCCACATTTCCCTCCACCCCCACAAAGATGAACTGAACATGGGTCTAGAGATTATCATCCCACCTAAAGATGAACTAAACATGAGTCTAGAGATTATAATCCCACCTAAAGATGAACTAAACATGAGTCTAGAGATTATAATCCCACCTAAAGATGAACTAAACATGAGTCTAGAGATTATCATCCCACCTAAAGATGAACTAAACATGAGTCTAGAGATTATAATCCCACCTAAAGATGAACTAAACATGAGTCTAGAGATTATCATCCCACCTAAAGATGAACTAAACATGGGTCTAGAGATTATCATCCCACCTAAAGATGAACTAAACATGGGTCTAGAGATTATAATCCCACCTAAAGATGAACTAAACATGTGAGTCTAACTGTGACAGAACTATCTTTATTTATCACTAACTGAAACAGGAAACTACGAGATTACTACTGTGATACACTTTAATAACTCTTTATACTATATACTAATAACTATAATAACTATAACTAACGACTACAGAGAACAAAAAGAACACGTATATACATTATGACAGGACATTGCAGTGGGAGGAGGAGTCAGGAGGTGGAGATGGTCCAGGGTCAGAAACAGCTCCGCCCACCAGGCCGGGACGAGGCTGTGAGGGGTTTGGGGGTTCAGGCTCTCGCTGCTCTCAGGGCGGCTGAGCCTTGTCCTGGGGAGTCCAAAGATAAGACTGGGTTATGTTGTTTTGGAGCAGCTACGTCGAATTTCCACAACACTGCTCTGTTTGTCCACTGGTCTCAAGGTCATTTCTATGCAGAACTCCAAGTTTCCTCCAGATTTTATCCAAAAATTGCTATTTAGAGCTTCCAGGTCCATCAGACCCCAGCCCAGAGTCACACAGTTCGAGCACTTGAAGCTCTGCCTCGCTCCAGTTTCCGGGGGTTTGAAAAGTTCCTCAATATTTGGATTTTCGGAAAAATCAGGTCCATGCGTGATCCAAAATGCAAAGTCCCGAAATCCTGGTTCCGAATAGATAAATCCTCTCTGTCCAAAGAACACGAAGGTTCACCCGACCCTGCTTGTCTTGTTAAAGTGTCAATTTTGTTAAAAGACCAATTTATCGAATCCAGAGTTAATTTAGTTTTGGAGAAAAGAGCGGAGAGAGTCGAGGAATAAGACACATTAGACAAGACGAGACAGAAACAAAGCCAAGTACAAGTACAAGGATAAGTAAGAGGTGGTGTCCTTGGGACAATACCTCTGTCTCAAGTAGAGACACTTGCACATAGTCCTTCTTTTAATGCACCTTAGACACACACACACACACACAAACACACACATACATAACACAATTTCCCTCCTTGATCATTATTTTTTAGATTGTTTTTTGTCTTTCCTCTAGGTTTTTGTGTGTGTGTGTGTGTGTGTGTGTGTCTGCTGTCTGTTGTCCTGTGCTGCTGTCTGTTGTTGTATAATTTTGTATGTATTTGTCTTTTTCCCAATAAAAAAAAAGAAACAAAGCCAAGTTTAAACAAAGCAGAGTTGAGTCCTGATCTGTGTGTGGCCCTCAGATGACGACCCTGGACCCCACGCAGGACTTCCTGGAGGAGGATTACCTGGACTATTACAAAGGCTCCTGGGAAGTCCTGGAGGAGGATTACCTGGACTATTACAACGGCTCCTGGGAGGGTCCGTGCGAGGCCGTCCAGATCCGGAGCCTGGTCCTGGTCCTGGGGCCGTACGTCCACTCGGTGATCTGTGTCCTGGGGCTGATCGGGAACTGCCTCATGCTCCTGCCCCTGTGCTGCGCCCCCAGACCCTCCATCACCCAGGTACCCCTACATCACCCAGGTACCCCTACATCACCCAGGTACCCCCAACAACACCCAGATACCCCCAAAAATACCCAGGTACCCCAACATCACCTAGATATACCCCAACATCACCCAGATACCCCAACATCACCCAGATACCCCAACATCACCCAGATACCCCAACATCACCCAGGTACCCCTACATCACCCAGGTACCCCAACATCACCCAGGTACCCCAACATCACCCAGATACCCCAACATCACCCAGGTACCCCAACATCACCCAGGTACCCCAACATCACCCAGATACCCCAACATCACCCAGATACCCCCAACAACACCCAGGTACCCCAACAACACCCAGATACCCCCAAAAACTCCCAGGTACCCCAACATCACCTAGATACCCCAACATCACCCAGATACCCCAACAACACCCAGATACCCCTAAAAACACCCAGGTACCCCAACATCACCCAGATACCCCAACATCACCCAGATACCCCAACATCACCTAGATACCCCAACATCACCCAGATACCCCAACATCACCCAGGTACCCCAACCCTCCATCACCCCCAGACCCTCCATCCCTCAGGTTCCTCTGTGGTTCTGGGTCGTTGGTTCTGGGTCGCTGGTTCTGGGTCGTTGGTTCTGGGTCGTTGGTTCTGGGTCAGTTGGTTCTGGGTCATTGGTTCTGGGTCGTTGGTTCTGGGTCGGTCGGTTCTGGGTCGTTGGTTCTGGGTCGTTGGTTCTGGTTCGTTGGTTCCGGGTCGTTGGTTCCGGGTCGGTTGGTTCCGGGTCGTTGGTTCCGGGTCGTTGGTTCCGGGTCGGTTGGTTCCGGGTCGGTTGGTTCCGGGTCGTTGGTTCCGGGTCGGTTGGTTCCGGGTCGTTGGTTCCGGGTCGTTGGTTCCGGGTCGGTTGGTTCCGGGTCGTTGGTTCCGGGTCGTTGGTTCCGGGTCGGTTGGTTCCGGGTCGTTGGTTCTGGGTCGGTTGGTTCCGGTTGGTTGGTTCCGGGTCATTGGTTCCGGGTCGTTGGTTCCGGGTCGGTTGGTTCCGGGTCGTTGGTTCCGGGTCGTTGGTTCCGGGTCGGTTGGTTCCGGGTCGGTTGGTTCCGGGTCGTTGGTTCTGGGTCGGTTGGTTCTGGGTCGGTTGGTTCTGGGTCGTTGGTTCTGGGTCGGTTGGTTCTGGGTCGGTTGGTTCTGGGTCGTTGGTTCTGGGTCTGTTGGTTCTGGGTCGTTGGTTCTAGGTCGTTGGTTCTGGGTCGTTGGTTCTAGGTCGTTGGTTCTGGGTCGTTGGTTCTGGGTCGGTTGGTTCTGGGTCGTTGGTTCCGGCTCGTCTTTATTCATACCTGGAGTCTGGACTTTCAGGTGTGCCTCGGCTCTGGTCCTGTCGGGTCCTCACAGCTCCTGTCTCTTGTGTTGCAGGTGCTGCTCCTGCACCTGGCGCTGGCAGATCTGGTTATAGTCCTGATGTTGCCGGGTTTGGTGGTGATGGATTTGGGGGTGTGGCCAAACGCGGGGGTGGGGTGTAAGATGCTGAGAGGCGGGTACAGCGTGAGCTTCTACAGCGCCGCCCTGCTGCTGGCGGCGGTGAGCGCCGACCGCTACGCGGCCGTGGTGCACGCTCGTCGACGGCTCCGCGCCAGCTCGCACGCGCCCCGCCGCCTCGTGTGCGCCCTCATGTGGCTCTGCGCGGTACTGCTCAGTCTGCCCAACTTCATCTTCTACGACAGCTACGTGCCCCAGCACCACAACATTATGACGCTGGGGGATTGGTTCAACCACAGCCTGGAGCCGGGGGGAGGGTTCAACCACAGCCTGGACCTGGACCTGGACTTTTTCTCGGAACTGGACTGGAACCAGGTGAGACCTCCTGAGGTAAAGTTTGCTCCCTCTCTGTCCCCGCCCATAGTCCGTATATATGAGTGCACTAAGCTAACCCGTTAGCCGCTAACCCGTTGGCCGCTAACCCGTTAGCCGCTAACCCGTTAGCCGCTAACCCGTTAGCCGCCGCGTGCCAAACAGGAAGTGCTCCAGGAGGCTCTTGGGGCTCCTTCACATTAGGATCTTCTCGTCCCTCTGTCTGTACCTGCTGCTCTGAGCCTCGTCATTCTGGACTTAAACTGTTCGTCTGAAGCCGCCACACAGGATCCTGAACTTTTCATTTCTCTGTTTTGTTCCTGAATCAAGATCTGAACATAAATAACGGACCAATCAGACGCTTTCATTCCCGAGGCCCTCCCTAGCGTTAGCAACAGGTTTGATTGACAGCTCGTTTCGTTGCTAAGTAAGTTCCCTTCCCGCTTTCCCCGAGTGACGATTTCTGAAATAAAATGACAAAATATCTCAAACAGTCACAATATCTAATGTGACTAGAATCTGAACGAGCAGAATTTAACGAGCAGAAAGTAAAGAGAATTTGGTTAAATTGTGACTCTGTTGTTGTTCGTACGGAACAGAACAAACAACATAAATCAGTGACTTAAACTCTTTAAAGCTCAAAGTTTCTTCTTCTTGTGCAGAATCAGGTAAATCCAGTGTCCTGCAGGTGCAGAGTATCACATCCATAGTCCGTATATATGATGCATCAGCTCTGCCAGGAGGAGGCGCCACATTTAACCTCCTCACTCATGATTGCCTCTTGTGTTGCTATGATACTCGCGGGAGGATTTCCAAATATGGACCTGGCTCCAGATTGGCTCCTGTAACCGTGGCAACAGGAGCCTCATGTGAGCGACGCTGTGGAGACGTCACTCACTCAGACTCAGAGATACGGAATATGACCCCACCCCCTCTGACCCCGCCCCCTCTGACCCCGCCCCCTCTGACCGTGTTCTCTCTCCTCAGGTCTTTGGCCCCACCCCCTCTGACCCCGCCCCCTCTGACCCCGCCCCCTCTGACCGTGTTCTCTCTCCTCAGGTCTTTGGCCCCACCCCCTCTGACCCCGCCCCCTCTGACCCCGCCCCCTATGACCGTGTTCTCTCTCCTCAGGTCTTTGGCCCCACCCGCTCTGACTCCACCCCCTCCTTCTTTAACTCCTCCCTCATTGGCCCCTCCCCCCTACTCTCCTCTGGCCATGTGGTCTGCGCCCTGCGGCTGCCCCACAGCTCCGTGGCGCACACGGTCAAAGTGGCGCTGCCGGTGCTGCAGATCACGGTGGGCTTCCTGGTTCCGCTCCTCATCATGTGCTTCTGTTACGGCTCCATCGTTGCCACGCTGCTGAAGGGGCGGGGCCTGAGCGGAAAGGGGCGGGGCTTCCGGAGAGAGCGCGACGTCCGCCTCATCCTGGTGGTGGCGCTGGTGTTCGTCCTGTGCCACGCCCCCTTCAACGCCGTCCTGCTGGTCCACACGCTCGGGAAGTTCTCCACCAAAGAGTGCGAGGTGAGAGGGTTCTGCAGAACGTGAACATCAAGAACCGCAAGAACTCGCTGTGGTTCTTCTTCATGTTCTGCTGTGGTTCTTCATGTTCTGCTGTGGTTCGTCTTCATGTTCTGCTGTGGTTCTTCATGTTCTGCTGTGGTTCTTCTTCATGTTCTGCTGTGGTTCTTCATGTTCTGCTGTGGTTCTTCTTCATGTTCTGCTGTGGTTCTTCTTCATGTTCTGCTGTGGTTCTTCTTCATGTTCTGCTGTGGTTCTTCATGTTCTGCTGTGGTTCTTCATGTTCTGCTGTGGTTCTTCTTCATGTTCTGCTGTGGTTCTTCATGTTCTGCTGTGGTTCGTCTTTATGTTCTGCTGTGGTTCTTCATGTTCTGCTGTGGTTCTTCTTCATGTTCTGCTGTGGTTCTTCATGTTCTGCTGTGGTTCTTCATGTTCTGCTGTGGTACTTCTTCATGTTCTGCTGTGGTTCTTCATGTTCTGCTGTGGTTCTTCTTCATGTTCTGCTGTGGTTCTTCTTCATGTTCTACTGTGGTTCTTCTTCATGTTCTGCTGTGGTTCTTCATGTTCTGCTGTGGTTCTTCATGTTCTGCTGTGGGTCTTCATGTTCTGCTGTGGTTCTTCTTCATGTTCTGCTGTGGTTCTTCTTCATGTTCTGCTGTGGTTCTTCATGTTCTGCTGTGGTTCTTCATGTTCTGCTGTGGTTCTTCATGTTCTGCTGTGGGTCTTCATGTTCTGCTGTGGTTCTTCTTCATGTTCTGCTGTGGTTCTTCATGTTCTGCTGTGGTTTTTCATGTTCTGCTGTGGTTCTTCTTCATGTTCTGCTGTGGTTCTTCATGTTCTGCTGTGGTTCTTCATGTTCTACTGTGGTTCTTCTTCATGTTCTGCTGTGGTTCTTCATGTTCTGCTGTGGTTCTTCATGTTCTGCTGTGGGTCTTCATGTTCTGCTGTGGTTCTTCTTCATGTTCTGCTGTGGTTCTTCTTCATGTTCTGCTGTGGTTCTTCATGTTCTGCTGTGGTTTTTCATGTTCTGCTGTGGTTCTTCTTTATGTTCTGCTGTAGTTCTTCATGTTCTGCTGTGGTTTTTCTTCATGTTCTACTGTGGTTCTTCATGTTCTGCTGTGGTTCTTCATGTTCTGCTGTGGTTCTTCTTCATGTTCTACTGTGGTTCTTCACATTCTCACTGTGGTTCTTCATGTTCTGCTGTGGTTCTTCTTCATGTTCTGCTGTGGTTCTTCATGTTCTGCTGTGGTTCGTCTTCATGTTCTGCTGTGGTTCGTCTTCATGTTCTGCTGTGGTTCTTCATGTTCTGCTGTGGTTCTTCTTCATGTTCTGCTGTGGTTCTTCATGTTCTGCTGTGGTTCTTCTTCATGTTCTGCTGTGGTTCTTCTTCATGTTCTGCTGTGGTTCTTCATGTTCTGCTGTGGTTCTTCATCTTCTGCTGTGGTTCTTCTTCATGTTCTACTGTGGTTCTTCATGTTCTGCTGTGGTTCTTCTTCATGTTCTGCTGTGGTTCTTCTTCATGTTCTGCTGTGGTTCTTCATGTTCTGCTGTGGTACTTCTTCATGTTCTGCTGTGGTTCTTCATGTTCTGCTGTGGTTCTTCATGTTCTGCTGTGGTTCTTCTTCATGTTCTGCTGTGGTTCTTCTTCATGTTCTACTGTGGTTCTTCTTCATGTTCTGCTGTGGTTCTTCATGTTCTGCTGTGGTTCTTCATGTTCTGCTGTGGTTTTTCATGTTCTGCTGTGGTTCTTCTTCATGTTCTGCTGTGGTTCTTCATGTTCTGCTGTGGTTTTTCTTCATGTTCTACTGTCGTTCTTCATGTTCTGCTGTGGTTCTTCATGTTCTGCTGTGGTTCTTCATGTTCTGCTGTGGTTCTTCTTCATGTTCTACTGTGGTTCTTCACATTCTCACTGTGGTTCTTCATGTTCTGCTGTGGTTCTTCTTCATGTTCTGCTGTGGTTCTTCTTCATGTTCTGCTGTGGTTCTTCTTCATGTTCTACTGTGGTTCTTCACATTCTCACTGTGGTTCTTCTTCATGTTCTACTGTGGTTCTTCACATTCTCACTGTGGTTCTTCTTCATGTTCTGCTGTGGTTCTTCTTCATGTTCTACTGTGGTTCTTCACATTCTCGCTGTGGTTCTTCTTCATGTTCTACTGTGGTTCTTCACGTTCTCGCTGTGGTTCTTCATGTTCTGCTGTGGTTCTTTTTCATCTTCTGCTGTGGTTCTTCTTCATGTTCTGCTGTGGTTCTTCTTCATGTTCTACTGTGGTTCTTCACATTCTCACTGTGGTTCTTCTTCATGTTCTACTGTGGTTCTTCACATTCTCACTGTGGTTCTTCATGTTCTGCTGTGGTTCTTCTTCATGTTCTGCTGTGGTTCTTCATGTTCTACTGTGGTTCTTCACGTTCTCGCTGTGGTTCTTCTTCATGTTCTGCTGTGGTTCTTCTTCATGTTCTGCTGTGGTTCTTCACATTCTCGCTGTAGTTCTTCACGTTCTCGCTGTGGTTCTTCACGTTCTCGCTGTGGTTCTTCACGTTCTCGCTGTGGTTTTTCATGTTCTTGCTGTGGTTCTTCATGTTCTCACTGTGGTTCTTCACGTTCTCGCTGTGGTTCTTCACGTTCTTGCTGTGGTTCTTCATGTTCTCACTGTGGTTCTTCATGTTCTGCTGTGGTTCTTCATGTTCTCGCTGTGGTTCTTCACGTTCTCGCTGTGGTTCTTCACGTTCTTGCTGTGGTTCTTCACGTTTTCGCTGTGGTTCTTCACGTTCTCGCTGTGGTTCTTCACGTTCTCGCTGTGGTTCTTCACGTTCTTCCTGTGGTTCTTCACGTTCTCGCTGTTCTTCACGTTCTCCCTGTGGTTCTTCACGTTCTCGCTGTGGTTCTTCACGTTCTTGCTGTGGTTCTTCACGTTCTCGCTGTGGTTCTTCTTCATGTTCTGCTGTGGTTCTTCTTCATGTTCTACTGTGGTTCTTCTTCATGTTCTGCTGTGGTTCTTCATGTTCTGTTGTGGTTCTTCATGTTCTGCTGTGGTTCTTCTTCATGTTCTGCTGTGGTTCTTCACATTCTCACTGTGGTTCTTCATGTTCTGCTGTGGTTCTTCTTCATGTTCTACTGTGGTTCTTCACATTCTCACTGTGGTTCTTCATGTTCTGCTGTGGTTCTTTTTCATGTTCTGCTGTGGTTCTTCTTCATGTTCTGCTGTGGTTCTTCTTCATGTTCTACTGTGGTTCTTCACATTCTCGCTGTGGTTCTTCTTCATGTTCTACTGTGGTTCTTCACATTCTCGCTGTGGTTCTTCATGTTCTGCTGTGGTTCTTTTTCATGTTCTGCTGTGGTTCTTCTTCATGTTCTACTGTGGTTCTTCACATTCTCGCTGTGGTTCTTCTTCATGTTCTGCTGTGGTTCTTCTTCATGTTCTGCTGTGGTTCTTCACATTCTCGCTGTAGTTCTTCACGTTCTCGCTGTGGTTCTTCACGTTCTCGCTGTGGTTCTTCACGTTCTCGCTGTGGTTTTTCATGTTCTTGCTGTGGTTCTTCATGTTCTCACTGTGGTTCTTCACGTTCTCGCTGTGGTTCTTCACGTTCTTGCTGTGGTTCTTCATGTTCTCACTGTGGTTCTTCATGTTCTGCTGTGGTTCTTCATGTTCTCGCTGTGGTTCTTCACGTTCTCGCTGTGGTTCTTCACGTTCTTGCTGTGGTTCTTCACGTTTTCGCTGTGGTTCTTCACGTTCTCGCTGTGGTTCTTCACGTTCTCGCTGTGGTTCTTCACGTTCTTCCTGTGGTTCTTCACGTTCTCGCTGTTCTTCACGTTCTCCCTGTGGTTCTTCACGTTCTCGCTGTGGTTCTTCACGTTCTTGCTGTGGTTCTTCACGTTCTCGCTGTGGTTCTTCTTCATGTTCTGCTGTGGTTCTTCTTCATGTTCTACTGTGGTTCTTCTTCATGTTCTGCTGTGGTTCTTCATGTTCTGTTGTGGTTCTTCATGTTCTGCTGTGGTTCTTCTTCATGTTCTGCTGTGGTTCTTCATGTTCTGCTGTGGTTCTTCATGTTCTGCTGTGGTTCTTCATGTTCTGCTGTGGTTCTTCATGTTCTGCTGTGGTTCTTCATGTTCTGCTGTGGTTCTTCTTCATGTTCTGCTGTGGTTCTTCATGTTCTGCTGTGGTTCTTCATGTTCTGCTGTGGTTCTTCTTCATGTTCTGCTGTGGTTCTTCATGTTCTGCTGTGGTTTTTCTTCATATTCTACTGTGGTTCTTCATGTTCTGCTGTGGTTCTTCATGTTCTGCTGTGGTTCTTCTTCATGTTCTACTGTGGTTCTTCACATTCTCACTGTGGTTCTTCATGTTCTGCTGTGGTTCTTCTTCATGTTCTGCTGTGGTTCTTCTTCATGTTCTACTGTGGTTCTTCACATTCTCGCTGTGGTTCTTCTTCATGTTCTGCTGTGGTTCTTCACATACTCGCTGTGGTTCTTCATGTTCTGCTGTGGTTCTTCACATTCTCGCTGTAGTTCTTCACGTTCTCGCTGTGGTTCTTCACGTTCTCGCTGTGGTTCTTCACGTTCTCGCTGTGGTTTTTCATGTTCTTGCTGTGGTTCTTCATGTTCTCACTGTGGTTCTTCACGTTCTCGCTGTGGTTCTTCACGTTCTCACTGTGGTTCTTCTTCATGTTCTGCTGTGGTTCTTCTTCATGTTCTACTGTGGTTCTTCACATTGTCGCTGTGGTTCTTCTTCATGTTCTACTGTGGTTCTTCACGTTCTCGCTGTGGTTCTTCATGTTCTGCTGTGGTTCTTTTTCATGTTCTGCTGTGGTTCTTCTTCATGTTCTGCTGTGGTTCTTCTTCATGTTCTACTGTGGTTCTTCACATTCTCGCTGTGGTTCTTCTTCATGTTCTACTGTGGTTCTTCACATTCTCGCTGTGGTTCTTCATGTTCTGCTGTGGTTCTTCATGTTCTGCTGTGGTTCTTTTTCATGTTCTGCTGTGGTTCTTCTTCATGTTCTACTGTGGTTCTTCACATTCTCGCTGTGGTTCTTCTTCATGTTCTGCTGTGGTTCTTCTTCATGTTCTACTGTGGTTCTTCACATACTCCCTGTGGTTCTTCATGTTCTGCTGTGGTTCTTCACATTCTCGCTGTGGTTCTTCATGTTCTGCTGTGGTTCTTCACATTCTCGCTGTAGTTCTTCACGTTCTCGCTGTGGTTCTTCACGTTCTCGCTGTGGTTCTTCACGTTCTCGCTGTGGTTTTTCATGTTCTTGCTGTGGTTCTTCACGTTTTCGCTGTGGTTCTTCACGTTCTCGCTGTGGTTTTTCATGTTCTTGCTGTGGTTCTTCGTGTTCTCACTGTGGTTCTTCATGTTCTGCTGTGGTTCTTCATGTTCTCGCTGTGGTTCTTCACGTTCTCGCTGTGGTTCTTCACGTTCTCGCTGTGGTTCTTCACGTTCTCGCTGTGGTTCTTCACGTTCTTGCTGTGGTTCTTCACGTTTTCGCTGTGGTTCTTCACGTTTTCGCTGTGGTTCTTCACGTTTTCGCTGTGGTTCTTCACGTTCTCGCTGTGGTTCTCCTGCAGTCCTGGGACCGCCTGGAGGTGGCGCTGGCGCTCACTCAGACCGTGGCTCTTCTTCACTGTGTGCTGAACCCGCTGCTGTACGGCTTTAACAGCGCCCCCTTCAGGACGCGCTTCTACGGCGTCCTGCACAAGCGCCGCCCACAGAG
>CM060657.1:1241301-1321301 GCA_030686955.1 Odontamblyopus rebecca | reverse complement strand
AATTATCAGAACTTAAAAGGTTATACTTTCCTAGGATTGCACAGTGGTGAAATGACTGTGGCTTCTTATCAAATGCTTTTATGGCTTTTTTATAAAGCTGTTCGATTGGTTAGTTATACATGTTATGCCCAAGGTAGTTGTAGTACACCTAATGGTGGACTAGTCACATATATCAATAATAACTACAAATGTAAAGTTTGACCCTATTATGAGCAATCGAATAACTGGGAAGGGCAATTTGTAGAAATAAGTGGCAATGATTTAAACAAAAAAGTCATAATTGCAAATATTTACAGGCCACCTAGGGAACCAGTAGCTGACTACACAATTTTTATCGAAGAAATCTCACAGACCTTCGCTAAATTTGATCATAGAAACTGTGAACTAATATATTTGGGAGACTTCAGTATAAATCTATTAAAACTGTTTGAACGTGAGGGGGTCAATGACTTCTTCAGCGCCATGATAGCACACAGCTTCTATCCAAAGATCACACGACCAACCAGACTCTCTTGCACACATAACACAGCATCTCTGATCGATAACGTTTTCTGCAAACTGAGCAAGGCCACTCAAAGCGCACAAGCAGGCAAACTTATAAATAGACTTTCAGATCATCAGCCATACTTTTTAGCTATAAACACCAAGTATAATAAAGAAGAAGTACCTAAATATGTAGAAGTGTGCAATCTAAGTGACTCTGCACTGGATAGTTTCAAACAGGAGATCGGCAATGCTAACCTAGAGCAAATAATCTGCACAGACATTGAAACTGACCCAAACATAAGTTACAATAAATTATCAGATGTAATTACTAAAGCTAAACTAAAACATATGCCTAAAAGGTTGGTCAAATATAAAAAGCACAAACACAAAAAATCCAACTGGATTACAAAAGGAATAATAAACTCAATATCATTCAGGGATAATCTAAGACTGACAATGATTAGAACGCCATGTCCCTCACCAGAGCATGGCACCCGAAAAATTAATTTATCTACCTATAATAAAATTCTTCAAAGAACAATTAGGGAGGCAAAAAAACTGTATGATGAAAAATGTTTTGCCAAATTTAAAAATGATATCAAAAAGACTTGGACTCATATCAACACCATTCTCAACAAATCACCAGAAGAAAGTGCAATTGCAGATTTCTTCATGCATGAGGGGGTAAGAATCGATGATAAACAAGAAATTGCCAATAAATTCAGTGAATTCTTTACAGGTATTGGACCGACTCTTGCATCACAAATAAACTCAACAGAAAAGCAGTTTCATGAGTATCTGAGGCCTTGTCCACACGTATCCGGGTATCTGATAAACCGAAGATGTTTTGCTGTGTTTTGACCCGTCATCCACACGAACACGCATCAAAAACGAGTATTCAGGGAAAACTCCGGCCAAAGTGAAGATTTTTGAAAACTACGTTTATGCCTGTTTGTGTGGACAGAGATAACTGGGGTTTTGCGTTTTAAAACGTCACTGTCTGCGCCAAAAAATATGAATCTGCCCTGACGTCAAACGTGCGACATTTGTTTAGGCGACTGCAAAAGCCAAAGCCAAAGCAGAATATGGACCGGAGTCGTTTCTTGAGACCCAATCAATATTTTGTTGCGTCTTTTGAAGTTTATACTCCAAAATGTTTTCTGTTGTTTAAGTTTAGGCGGAAGTGACGGCGAAGTGAGGGCTCAATGGAAATAACGCCATCTACAGGTTTGGAATGTGTATGAATGTGGTTGAAAACGCAGATGTTCGGTTATGTGTGGAAGGTATTTTTTTCGAAGACGAGGTGGTGTGGAGAAAACAATTTTTATAAACGGAGGGTGGGAAATGTTCGGTGTTAAAAATACCCGGCTACGTGTGTACATGGCCTAAGTTCCCCTGTTTCAGAAAACTTTGAATTCAACACAGCATTTGCATCTGATGTTATAAAAATCATTGATCAACTTAAACCCAAAACCAGCTATGGAGTTGACGAAATTAGCACAAAAATGCTCAAGCACATTAAGGACATAATTGCACCAAGCCTCGCTGCAATTATTAACCAAAGTATAAAAACAGGCACTTTCCCAGAAAAGTTAAAATGGCTATAGGGTGGTTCCAATCTTTAAGAATAAGGATGAGCATGAGTTTACTAACTATCGACCTACATCATTACTACCGGCAATCTCTAAAGTGTTCGAGAAAATAATATCTAAACAAATGATCTCTCATTTCAACAACAATGGTTTATTTAGCAATGCACAATATGGCTTCCGAAAAGGTCACTCGACAGAACGAGCTGCTATTGATTTGATAGATAAAGTAACTCGGGAAATGGACAACGGCAAAATTCCTATAAGTATTTTCCTTGACTTATCGAAGGCCTTTGATACTCTAGATCATAGAGTAGTATTGCATAAGCTAAAAAACTATGGAATCAGAAATGAGGCACTTAAACTTGTAGAAAATTATTTGTATAACAGAAAACAATATGTTTGTTATAATGGTACTTCATCTAGCATGTTGCCAATAAATACAGGAGTCCCACAAGGTTCCATACTTGGGCCAATCCTCTTCATTATATATATATTAATGATCTGCGCAATGCTACTGATCTCTTTGATGTACATATGTACGCCGACGACACGACTCTTTCCACAACTCTGAATGCAGGTCATTGTCAAGGACCAGCTAGCCTGACCATAAATAATGAATTGAATAAAATAAGATCATGGCTCAAAGCAAACAAAATTTAATTGAATATCAATAAGTCAAAGTAACTAATCTTTTTGTTTTGTGGAGTTTGTTACTGTCAGCTGATTGTATAGTGTGTTCTTTTAGTGTGTACTTTTAGTGTGTTCTTTCAGTGTGTTCTTTTAGTGTGTACTTTTAGTGTGTACTTTTAGCGTGTTCTTTTAGCGTGTTCTTTTAGTGTGTTCTTTTAGTGTGTTCTTTTAGTGTGTTCTTTGAGCGTGTACTTTGAGCGTGTACTTTGAGCGTGTACTTTGAGCGTGTTCTTTTAGCGTGTACTTTTAGCGTGTTCTTTTAGCGTGTTCTTTTAGCGTGTTCTTTTAGCGTGTTCTTTTAGCATGTTCTTTTAGAGTGCTCTATTAGCGCGTACTTTTACCGTGTTCTTTTAGCATGTACTTTTAGCGTGTTTTTTTAGCGTGTTCTTTGAGCGTGTTCTTTTAGTGTGTTATTTTAGCCTGTTCTTTTAGTGTGTACTTTTAGTGTGTTCTTTTAGTGTGTTCTTTTAGTGTGTTCTTTTAGCCTGTTCTTTTAGCGTGTTCTTTTAGCGTGTTCTTTTAGTGTGTTCTTTTAGTGTGTTCTTTTAGTGTGTACTTTTAGTGTGTTCTTTTAGCGTGTTCTTTTAGCGTGTTCTTTTAGTGTGTTCTTTTAGTGTGTACTTTTAGTGTGTTCTTTTAGTGTGTTCTTTTAGCATGTTCTTTTAGTGTGTACTTTTAGTGTGTTCTTTTAGTGTGTACTTTTAGTGTGTTCTTTTAGTGTGTACTTTTAGTGTGTTCTTTTAGCATGTTCTTTTAGCGTGTACTTTTAGTGTGTACTTTTAGCGTGTACTTTTAGTGTGTTCTGTCAGCATGTTCTTTTAGTGTGTACTTTTAGTGTGTTCTTTTAGTGTGTTCTTTTAGCGTGTACTTTTAGCGTGTTTTTTTAGCGTGTTCTTTGAGCGTGTTCTTTTAGTGTGTACTTTTAGTGTGTACTTTTAGTGTGTTCTTTTAGCCTGTTCTTTTAGTGTGTACTTTTAGTGTGTTCTTTTAGTGTGTTCTTTTAGCCTGTTCTTTTAGTGTGTTCTTTTAGCCTGTTCTTTTAGTGTGTTCTTTTAGCCTGTTCTTTTAGCCTGTTCTTTTAGTGTGTTCTTTTAGCCTGTTCTTTTAGTGTGTTCTTTTAGCCTGTTCTTTTAGCATGTTCTTTTAGTGTGTTCTTTTAGTGTGTACTTTTAGTGTGTTCTTTTAGCATGTTCTTTTAGTGTGTACTTTTAGTGTGTTCTTTTAGCGTGTTCTTTTAGTGTGTTCTTTTAGTGTGTTCTTTTAGTGTGTTCTTTTAGTGTGTACTTTTAGTGTGTTCTTTTAGCATGTTCTTTTAGCGTGTTCTTTTAGTGTGTGCTTTTAGTGTGTTCTTTTAGTGTGTTCTTTTAGTGTGTTCTTTTAGTGTGTTCTTTTAGTGTGTTCTTTTAGTGTGTTCTTTTAGTGTGTTCTTTTAGTGTGTTCTTTTAGTGTGTTCTTTTAGTGTGTACTTTTAGTGTGTTCTTTTAGCATGTTCTTTTAGTGTGTTCTTTTAGCATGTTCTTTTAGCATGTTCTTTTAGTGTGTTCTTTTAGTGTGTACTTTTAGTGTGTACTTTTAGCGTGTTCTTTTAGTGTGTACTTTTAGTGTGTTCTTTTAGCGTGTTCTTTTAGTGTGTTCTTTTAGTGTGTTCTTTTAGTGTGTACTTTTAGTGTGTTCATTTAGCATGTTCTTTTAGCCTGTTCTTTTAGCGTGTACTTTTAGCGTGTACTTTTAGTGTGTTCTTTTAGCATGTTCTTTTAGTGTGTACTTTTAGTGTGTTCTTTTAGCATGTTCTTTTAGTGTGTTCTTTTAGTGTGTACTTTTAGTGTGTTCTTTTAGTGTGTTCTTTTAGTGTGTTCTTTTAGTGTGTTCTTTTAGTGTGTTCTTTTAGTGTGTTCTTTTAGTGTGTACTTTTAGTGTGTTCTTTTAGCATGTTCTTTTAGTGTGTTCTTTTAGTGTGTACTTTTAGTGTGTTCTTTTAGTGTGTTCTTTTAGCATGTTCTTTTAGTGTGTTCTTTTAGTGTGTTCTTTTAGTGTGTTCTTTTAGTGTGTTCTTTTAGTGTGTACTTTTAGTGTGTTCTTTTAGTGTGTTCTTTTAGTGTGTTCTTTTAGTGTGTTCTTTTAGTGTGTTCTTTTAGCGTGTTCTTTTAGCGTGTTCTTTTAGCGTGGTCTTTTAGCGTGGTCTTTTAGTGTGTACTTTTAGTGTGTTCTTTTAGCATGTTCTTTTAGTGTGTACTTTTAGTGTGTTCTTTTAGTGTGTACTTTTAGTGTGTTCTTTTAGCGTGTTCTTTTAGTGTGTACTTTTAGTGTGTACTTTTAGCGTGTACTTTTAGTGTGTTCTTTCAGCATGTTCTTTTAGTGTGTACTTTTAGTGTGTTCTTTTAGTGTGTTCTTTTAGTGTGTTCTTTTAGTGTGTTCTTTTAGTGTGTTCTTTTAGTGTGTACTTTTAGTGTGTTCTTTTAGCATGTTCTTTTAGTGTGTTCTTTTAGTGTGTTCTTTTAGTGTGTACTTTTAGTGTGTACTTTTAGCGTGTACTTTTAGTGTGTTCATTTAGTGTGTTCTTTTAGTGTGTTCTTTTAGTGTGTTCTTTTAGTGTGTACTTTTAGTGTGTACTTTTAGTGTGTTCTTTTAGCGTGTGCTTTTAGCGTGTACTTTTAGCGTGTTCATTTAGTGTGTTCTTTTAGTGTGTTCATTTAGTGTGTTCTTTTAGTGTGTACTTTTAGTGTGTTCTTTTAGCGTGTGCTTTTTGCGTGTACTTTTAGTGTGTTCTTTTAGTGTGTTCTTTTAGCGTGTTCTTTTAGCGTGTTCTTTTAGCGTGTTCTTTTAGCGTGTTCTTTTAGCGTGTACTTTTAGCGTGTACTTTTAGCGTGTACTTTTAGTGTGTTCTTTTAGTGTGTTCTTTTAGTGTGTTCTTTTAGTGTGTTCTTTTAGTGTGTTCTTTTAGTGTGTTCTTTTAGTGTGTTCTTTTAGCGTGTTCTTTTAGTGTGTTCTTTTAGTGTGTACTTTTAGTGTGTACTTTTAGCGTGTTCTTTTAGCGTGTTCTTTTAGTGTGTTCTTTTAGTGTGTACTTTTAGTGTGTACTTTTAGCCTGTTCTTTTAGTGTGTTCTTTTAGTGTGTTCTTTTAGCGTGTTCTTTTAGTGTGTACTTTTAGTGTGTTCTTTTAGTGTGTTCTTTTAGTGTGTTCTTTTAGTGTGTTCTTTTAGTGTGTTCTTTTAGCGTGTTCTTTTAGCGTGTTCTTTTAGCGTGTTCTTTTAGTGTGTTCTTTTAGTGTGTTCTTTTAGTGTGTTCTTTTAGTGTGTTCTTTTAGTGTGTTCTTTTAGTGTGTACTTTTAGTGTGTTCTTTTAGTGTGTTCTTTTAGTGTGTACTTTTAGTGTGTTCTTTTAGCGTGTTCTTTTAGCGTGTTCTTTTAGTGTGTTCTTTTAGTGTGTTCTTTTAGTGTGTACTTTTAGTGTGTGCTTTTAGTGTGTGCTTTTAGTGTGTACTTTTAGCGTGTACTTTTAGCGTGTACTTTTAGCGTGTACTTTTAGCGTGTACTTTTAGTGTGTACTTTTAGTGTGTGCTTTTAGTGTGTGCTTTTAGTGTGTTCTTTTAGTGTGTTCTTTTAGTGTGTTCTTTTAGTGTGTTCTTTTAGCGTGTTTTTTTTAGTGTGTAATTTTAGTGTGTTCTTTTAGTGTGTACTTTTAGTGTGTGCTTTTAGTGTGTTCTTTTAGTGTGTTCTTTTAGTGTGTGCTTTTAGTGTGTGCTTTTAGTGTGTTCTTTTAGTGTGTTCTTTTAGTGTGTGCTTTTAGTGTGTGCTTTTAGTGTGTGCTTTTAGTGTGTGCTTTTAGTGTGTGCTTTTAGTGTGTGCTTTTAGCGTGTACTTTTAGTGTGTTCTTTTAGTGTGTGCTTTTAGTGTGTACTTTTAGTGTGTTCTTTTAGTGTGTGCTTTTAGTGTGTGCTTTTAGTGTGTGCTTTTAGTGTGTACTTTTAGTGTGTACTTTTAGTGTGTACTTTTAGTGTGTACTTTTAGTGTGTTCTTTTAGTGTGTACTTTTAGTGTGTTCTTTTAGTGTGTACTTTTAGTGTGTTCTTTTAGTGTGTACTTTTAGTGTGTACTTTTAGTGTGTTCTTTTAGTGTGTTCTTTTAGTGTGTTCTTTTAGTGTGTTCTTTTAGTGTGTTCTTTTAGTGTGTTCTTTTAGTGTGTACTTTTAGTGTGTTCTTTTAGTGTGTTCTTTTAGTGTGTTCTTTTAGTGTGTTCTTTTAGTGTGTACTTTTAGTGTGTACTTTTAGTGTGTACTTTTAGTGTGTACTTTTAGTGTGTTCTTTTAGTGTGTACTTTTAGTGTGTACTTTTAGTGTGTTCTTTTAGTGTGTACTTTTAGTGTGTACTTTTAGTGTGTACTTTTAGTGTGTACTTTTAGTGTGTTCTTTTAGTGTGTTCTTTTAGTGTGTACTTTTAGTGTGTACTTTTAGTGTGTTCTTTTAGTGTGTACTTTTAGTGTGTACTTTTAGTGTGTTCTTTTAGTGTGTTCTTTTAGTGTGTTCTTTTAGTGTGTTCTTTTAGTGTGTACTTTTAGTGTGTACTTTTAGTGTGTACTTTTAGTGTGTACTTTTAGTGTGTGCTTTTAGTGTGTGCTTTTAGTGTGTACTTTTAGTGTGTACTTTTAGTGTGTTCTTTTAGTGTGTTCTTTTAGTGTGTACTTTTAGTGTGTACTTTTAGTGTGTACTTTTAGTGTGTACTTTTAGTGTGTACTTTTAGTGTGTTCTTTTAGTGTGTACTTTTAGTGTGTACTTTTAGTGTGTTCTTTTAGTGTGTACTTTTAGTGTGTACTTTTAGTGTGTACTTTTAGTGTGTACTTTTAGTGTGTACTTTTAGTGTGTACTTTTAGTGTGTACTTTTAGTGTGTTCTTTTAGTGTGTACTTTTAGTGTGTTCTTTTAGTGTGTTCTTTTAGTGTGTACTTTTAGTGTGTACTTTTAGTGTGTACTTTTAGTGTGTACTTTTAGTGTGTACTTTTAGTGTGTACTTTTAGTGTGTACTTTTAGTGTGTTCTTTTAGTGTGTTCTTTTAGTGTGTTCTTTTAGTGTGTTCTTTTAGTGTGTTCTTTTAGTGTGTACTTTTAGTGTGTACTTTTAGTGTGTACTTTTAGTGTGTACTTTTAGTGTGTACTTTTAGTGTGTACTTTTAGTGTGTACTTTTAGTGTGTTCTTTTAGTGTGTTCTTTTAGTGTGTTCTTTTAGTGTGTTCTTTTAGTGTGTTCTTTTAGTGTGTACTTTTAGTGTGTACTTTTAGTGTGTACTTTTAGTGTGTGCTTTTAGTGTGTACTTTTAGTGTGTACTTTTAGTGTGTACTTTTAGTGTGTTCTTTTAGTGTGTTCTTTTAGTGTGTGCTTTTAGTGTGTTCTTTTAGTGTGTTCTTTTAGTGTGTTCTTTTAGTGTGTTCTTTTAGTGTGTTCTTTTAGTGTGTACTTTTAGTGTGTACTTTTAGTGTGTACTTTTAGTGTGTACTTTTAGTGTGTGCTTTTAGTGTGTTCTTTTAGTGTGTTCTTTTAGTGTGTTCTTTTAGTGTGTGCTTTTAGTGTGTTCTTTTAGTGTGTTCTTTTAGTGTGTGCTTTTAGTGTGTACTTTTAGTGTGTACTTTTAGTGTGTACTTTTAGTGTGTGCTTTTAGTGTGTACTTTTAGTGTGTTCTTTTAGTGTGTTCTTTTAGTGTGTTCTTTTAGTGTGTACTTTTAGTGTGTACTTTTAGTGTGTACTTTTAGTGTGTACTTTTAGTGTGTACTTTTAGTGTGTTCTTTTAGTGTGTTCTTTTAGTGTGTACTTTTAGTGTGTACTTTTAGTGTGTACTTTTAGTGTGTGCTTTTAGTGTGTACTTTTAGTGTGTACTTTTAGTGTGTACTTTTAGTGTGTACTTTTAGTGTGTACTTTTAGTGTGTACTTTTAGTGTGTACTTTTAGTGTATGCTTTTAGTGTGTACTTTTAGTGTGTACTTTTAGTGTGTACTTTTAGTGTGTACTTTTAGTGTGTTCTTTTAGTGTGTTCTTTTAGTGTGTTCTTTTAGTGTGTTCTTTTAGTGTGTTCTTTTAGTGTGTACTTTTAGTGTGTACTTTTAGTGTGTACTTTTAGTGTGTTCTTTTAGTGTGTACTTTTAGTGTGTTCTTTTAGTGTGTACTTTTAGTGTGTTCTTTTAGTGTGTACTTTTAGTGTGTACTTTTAGTGTGTACTTTTAGTGTGTACTTTTAGTGTGTGCTTTTAGTGTGTACTTTTAGTGTGTACTTTTAGTGTGTTCTTTTAGTGTGTTCTTTTAGTGTGTACTTTTAGTGTGTACTTTTAGTGTGTTCTTTTAGTGTACTTTTAGTGTGTAATTTTAGTGTGTTCTTTTAGTGTGTACTTTTAGTGTGTTCTTTTAGTGTGTACTTTTAGTGTGTTCTTTTAGTGTGTACTTTTAGTGTGTTCTTTTAGTGTGTACTTTTAGTGTGTACTTTTAGTGTGTACTTTTAGTGTGTTCTTTTAGTGTGTTCTTTTAGTGTGTACTTTTAGTGTGTACTTTTAGTGTGTACTTTTAGTGTGTTCTTTTAGTGTGTTCTTTTAGTGTGTTCTTTTAGTGTGTACTTTTAGCGTGTTCTTTTAGTGTGTACTTTTAGTGTGTTCTTTTAGTGTGTACTTTTAGTGTGTTCTTTTAGTGTGTTCTTTTAGCGTGTTCTTTTAGTGTGTTCTTTTAGTGTGTTCTTTTAGTGTGTTCTTTTAGTGTGTACTTTTAGTGTGTTCTTTTAGTGTGTTCTTTTAGCGTGTTCTTTTAGTGTGTTCTTTTAGTGTGTTCTTTTAGTGTGTTCTTTTAGTGTGTTCTTTTAGTGTGTTCTTTTAGTGTGTTCTTTTAGTGTGTTCTTTTAGTGTGTTCTTTTAGTGTGTTCTTTTAGTGTGTACTTTTAGTGTGTTCTTTTAGTGTGTTCTTTTAGTGTGTTCTTTTAGTGTGTTCTTTTAGTGTGTTCTTTTAGTGTGTTCTTTTAGTGTGTTCTTTTAGTGTGTTCTTTTAGTGTGTTCTTTTAGTGTGTTCTTTTAGTGTGTTCTTTTAGTGTGTTCTTTTAGTGTGTTCTTTTAGTGTGTTCTTTTTGTGTGTTCTTTTAGTGTGTTCTTTTAGTGTGTTCTTTTAGTGTGTTCTTTTAGTGTGTACTTTTAGTGTGTACTTTTAGTGTGTTCTTTTAGTGTGTTCTTTTAGTGTGTTCTTTTAGTGTGTTCTTTTAGTGTGTTCTTTTAGTGTGTTCTTTTAGCATGTTCTTTTAGTGTGTACTTTTAGTGTGTTCTTTTAGTGTGTTCTTTTAGTGTGTTCTTTTAGTGTGTTCTTTTAGTGTGTTCTTTTAGTGTGTTCTTTTAGTGTGTTCTTTTAGTGTGTTCTTTTAGTGTGTTCTTTTAGTGTGTTCTTTTAGTGTGTTCTTTTAGTGTGTTCTTTTAGTGTGTACTTTTAGTGTGTTCTTTTAGTGTGTACTTTTAGTGTGTTCTTTTAGTGTGTACTTTTAGTGTGTTCTTTTAGTGTGTTCTTTTAGTGTGTACTTTTAGCCTGTTCTTTTAGTGTGTACTTTTAGTGTGTACTTTTAGTGTGTTCTTTTAGTGTGTTCTTTTAGTGTGTACTTTTAGTGTGTTCTTTTAGTGTGTACTTTTAGTGTGTTCTTTTAGTGTGTACTTTTAGTGTGTTCTTTTAGTGTGTTCTTTTAGTGTGTTCTTTTAGTGTGTTCTTTTAGTGTGTTCTTTTAGTGTGTACTTTTAGTGTGTACTTTTAGTGTGTTCTTTTAGTGTGTTCTTTTAGTGTGTTCTTTTAGTGTGTACTTTTAGTGTGTACTTTTAGTGTGTTCTTTTAGTGTGTACTTTTAGTGTGTTCTTTTAGTGTGTACTTTTAGTGTGTTCTTTTAGTGTGTTCTTTTAGTGTGTACTTTTAGTGTGTTCTTTTAGTGTGTACTTTTAGTGTGTTCTTTTAGTGTGTTCTTTTAGTGTGTACTTTTAGTGTGTTCTTTTAGTGTGTTCTTTTAGTGTGTTCTTTTAGTGTGTACTTTTAGTGTGTACTTTTAGTGTGTACTTTTAGTGTGTACTTTTAGTGTGTTCTTTTAGTGTGTTCTTTTAGTGTGTTCTTTTAGTGTGTACTTTTAGCCTGTTCTTTTAGTGTGTTCTTTTAGTGTGTACTTTTAGTGTGTTCTTTTAGTGTGTTCTTTTAGTGTGTTCTTTTAGTGTGTTCTTTTAGTGTGTACTTTTAGTGTGTTCTTTTAGTGTGTTCTTTTAGTGTGTTCTTTTAGTGTGTTCTTTTAGTGTGTTCTTTTAGTGTGTACTTTTAGTGTGTTCTTTTAGTGTGTTCTTTTAGTGTGTTCTTTTAGTGTGTTCTTTTAGTGTGTTCTTTTAGTGTGTTCTTTTAGTGTGTTCTTTTAGTGTGTTCTTTTAGTGTGTTCTTTTAGTGTGTTCTTTTAGTGTGTACTTTTAGTGTGTTCTTTTAGTGTGTTCTTTTAGTGTGTACTTTTAGTGTGTTCTTTTAGTGTGTTCTTTTAGTGTGTTCTTTTAGTGTGTTCTTTTAGCGTGTTTTTTTTAGTGTGTACTTTTAGTGTGTTCTTTTAGTGTGTTCTTTTAGTGTGTTCTTTTAGTGTGTTCTTTTAGTGTGTACTTTTAGTGTGTTCTTTTAGTGTGTTCTTTTAGTGTGTTCTTTTAGTGTGTACTTTTAGTGTGTTCTTTTAGTGTGTACTTTTAGTGTGTTCTTTTAGTGTGTTCTTTTAGTGTGTTCTTTTAGTGTGTTCTTTTAGTGTGTACTTTTAGTGTGTTCTTTTTAGTGTGTACTTTTAGTGTGTTCTTTTAGTGTGTTCTTTTAGTGTGTTCTTTTAGTGTGTTCTTTTAGTGTGTTCTTTTAGTGTGTTCTTTTAGTGTGTTCTTTTAGTGTGTTCTTTTAGTGTGTTCTTTTAGTGTGTACTTTTAGTGTGTTCTTTTAGTGTGTTCTTTTAGTGTGTTCTTTTAGTGTGTTCTTTTAGTGTGTTCTTTTAGTGTGTTCTTTTAGTGTGTACTTTTAGTGTGTTCTTTTAGTGTGTTCTTTTAGTGTGTTCTTTTAGTGTGTTCTTTTAGTGTGTTCTTTTAGTGTGTTCTTTTAGTGTGTACTTTTAGTGTGTTCTTTTAGTGTGTTCTTTTAGCATGTTCTTTTAGTGTGTTCTTTTTAGTGTGTTCTTTTAGTGTGTTCTTTTAGTGTGTACTTTTAGTGTGTTCTTTTAGTGTGTTCTTTTAGTGTGTTCTTTTAGTGTGTACTTTTAGAGTTTTCTTTTAGTGTGTTCTTTTAGTGTGTTCTTTTTAGTGTGTTCTTTTAGTGTGTTCTTTTAGTGTGTTCTTTTAGTGTGTACTTTTAGTGTGTTCTTTTATTGTGTACTTTTAGTGTGTTCTTTTAGTGTGTACTTTTAGTGTGTTCTTTTTAGTGTGTTCTTTTAGTGTGTTCTTTTAGTGTGTTCTTTTAGTGTGTTCTTTTAGTGTGTTCTTTTAGTGTGTTCTTTTAGTGTGTACTTTTAGTGTGTTCTTTTAGTGTGTACTTTTAGTGTGTTCTTTTAGTGTGTTCTTTTAGTGTGTACTTTTAGACTGTTCTTTAGTGTACTTTTAGTGTGTTCTTTTAGTGTGTACTTTTAGTGTGTTCTTTTAGTGTGTTCTTTTAGTGTGTTCTTTTAGTGTGTTCTTTAGTAGTGTGTTCTTTTAGTGTGTTCTTTTAGTGTGTTCTTTTTAGTGTGTTCTTTTAGTGTGTTCTTTTAGTGTGTTCTTTTAGTGTGTACTTTTAGTGTGTTCTTTTAGTGTGTTCTTTTAGTGTGTTCTTTTAGTGTGTACTTTTAGTGTGTTCTTTTAGTGTGTTCTTTTAGTGTGTGCTTTTAGTGTGTACTTTTAGTGTGTACTTTTAGTGTGTGCTTTTAGTGTGTTCTTTTAGTGTGTACTTTTAGTGTGTTCTTTTAGTGTGTGCTTTTAGTGTGTTCTTTTATTGTGTGCTTTTAGTGTGTTCTTTTAGTGTGTACTTTTAGTGTGTTCTTTTAGTGTGTACTTTTAGTGTGTACTTTTAGTGTGTTCTTTTAGTGTGTTCTTTTAGTGTGTACTTTTAGTGTGTGCTTTTAGTGTGTACTTTTAGTGTGTTCTTTTAGTGTGTTCTTTTAGTGTGTGCTTTTAGTGTGTACTTTTAGTGTGTACTTTTAGTGTGTTCTTTTAGTGTGTTCTTTTAGTGTGTGCTTTTTAGTGTGTACTTTTAGTGTGTTCTTTTAGTGTGTTCTTTTTAGTGTGTACTTTTAGTGTGTTCTTTTAGTGTGTACTTTTAGTGTGTTCTTTTAGTGTGTACTTTTAGTGTGTTCTTTTAGTGTGTTCTTTTAGTGTGTTCTTTTAGTGTGTACTTTTAGTGTGTTCTTTTAGTGTGTACTTTTAGTGTGTTCTTTTAGTGTGTACTTTTAGTGTGTTCTTTTAGTGTGTTCTTTTAGTGTGTACTTTTAGTGTGTTCTTTTAGTGTGTTCTTTTAGTGTGTTCTTTTAGTGTGTTCTTTTAGTGTGTTCTTTTAGTGTGTTCTTTTAGTGTGTTCTTTTAGTGTGTTCTTTTAGTGTGTACTTTTAGTGTGTTCTTTTAGTGTGTACTTTTAGTGTGTTCTTTTTAGTGTGTTCTTTTAGTGTGTTCTTTTAGTGTGTACTTTTTAGCGTGTTCTTTTAGTGTGTTCTTTTAGTGTGTACTTTTAGTGTGTTCTTTTAGTGTGTTCTTTTAGTGTGTTCTTTTAGTGTGTTCTTTTAGTGTGTACTTTTAGTGTGTACTTTTAGTGTGTACTTTTAGTGTGTTCTTTTAGTGTGTTCTTTTAGTGTGTACTTTTAGTGTGTTCTTTTAGTGTGTACTTTTAGTGTGTTCTTTTAGTGTGTTCTTTTAGTGTGTACTTTTAGTGTGTTATTTTAGTGTGTTCTTTTAGTGTGTTCTTTTAGTGTGTTCTTTTAGTGTGTACTTTTAGTGTGTTCTTTTAGTGTGTACTTTTAGTGTGTTCTTTTAGTGTGTTCTTTTAGTGTGTTCTTTTAGTGTGTACTTTTAGTGTGTTCTTTTAGTGTGTTCTTTTAGTGTGTACTTTTAGTGTGTTCTTTTAGTGTGTACTTTTAGTGTGTTCTTTTTAGTGTGTACTTTTAGTGTGTACTTTTAGTGTGTACTTTTAGTGTGTACTTTTAGTGTGTTCTTTTAGTGTGTTCTTTTAGTGTGTACTTTTAGTGTGTTCTTTTAGTGTGTACTTTTAGTGTGTACTTTTAGCATGTTCTTTTAGTGTGTACTTTTAGTGTGTTCTTTTAGTGTGTACTTTTAGTGTGTACTTTTAGTGTGTACTTTTAGTGTGTTCTTTTAGTGTGTTCTTTTAGCGTGTACTTTTAGTGTGTTCTTTAAGCATGTTCTTTTAGTGTGTACTTTTAGTGTGTACTTTTAGTGTGTTCTTTTAGTGTGTACTTTTAGTGTGTACTTTTAGTGTGTACTTTTAGTGTGTTCTTTTAGCGTGTACTTTTAGTGTGTTCTTTTAGTGTGTTCTTTTAGTGTGTACTTTTAGTGTGTACTTTTTAGTGTGTACTTTTAGTGTGTTCTTTTAGTGTGTACTTTTAGTGTGTACTTTTAGTGTGTTCTTTTAGTGTGTTCTTTTAGTGTGTACTTTTAGTGTGTACTTTTAGTGTGTACTTTTAGTGTGTACTTTTAGTGTGTACTTTTAGTGTGTTCTTTTAGTGTGTTCTTTTTAGTGTGTTCTTTTAGTGTGTACTTTTAGTGTGTACTTTTAGTGTGTTCTTTTAGTGTGTACTTTTAGTGTGTACTTTTAGTGTGTTCATTTAGTGTGTACTTTTAGTGTGTTCTTTTAGTGTGTACTTTTAGTGTGTTCTTTTAGTGTGTACTTTTAGTGTGTACTTTTAGTGTGTTCTTTTAGTGTGTTCTTTTAGTGTGTTCTTTTAGTGTGTTCTTTTAGTGTGTACTTTTAGTGTGTACTTTTAGTGTGTGCTTTTAGTGTGTTCTTTTAGTGTGTACTTTTAGTGTGTACTTTTAGTGTGTGCTTTTAGTGTGTTCTTTTAGTGTGTACTTTTAGTGTGTTCTTTTAGTGTGTACTTTTAGTGTGTTCTTTTAGTGTGTTCTTTTAGTGTGTTCTTTTAGTGTGTACTTTTAGTGTGTACTTTTAGTGTGTGCTTTTAGTGTGTTCTTTTAGTGTGTACTTTTAGTGTGTTCTTTTAGTGTGTACTTTTAGTGTGTACTTTTAGTGTGTACTTTTAGTGTGTTCTTTTAGTGTGTTCTTTTAGTGTGTACTTTTAGTGTGTTCTTTTAGTGTGTACTTTTAGTGTGTTCTTTTAGTGTGTACTTTTAGTGTGTTCTTTTAGTGTGTTCTTTTAGTGTGTACTTTTAGTGTGTACTTTTAGTGTGTTCTTTTAGTGTGTACTTTTAGTGTGTACTTTTAGTGTGTACTTTTAGTGTGTTCTTTTAGTGTGTACTTTTAGTGTGTTCTTTTAGTGTGTACTTTTAGTGTGTACTTTTAGTGTGTACTTTTAGTGTGTACTTTTAGTGTGTACTTTTAGTGTGTACTTTTAGTGTGTTCTTTTAGTGTGTTCTTTTAGTGTGTACTTTTAGTGTGTTCTTTTAGTGTGTACTTTTAGTGTGTTCTTTTAGTGTGTACTTTTAGTGTGTTCTTTTAGTGTGTACTTTTAGTGTGTACTTTTAGTGTGTACTTTTAGTGTGTTCTTTTAGTGTGTACTTTTAGTGTGTTCTTTTAGTGTGTACTTTTAGTGTGTACTTTTAGTGTGTTCTTTTAGTGTGTACTTTTAGTGTGTACTTTTAGTGTGTTCTTTTAGTGTGTACTTTTAGTGTGTTCTTTTAGTGTGTTCTTTTAGCGTGTACTTTTAGTGTGTGTACTTTTAGTGTGTACTTTTAGTGTGTTCTTTTAGTGTGTTCTTTTAGTGTGTTCTTTTAGTGTGTACTTTTAGTGTGTACTTTTAGTGTGTTCTTTTAGTGTGTACTTTTAGTGTGTACTTTTAGTGTGTTCTTTTAGTGTGTACTTTTAGTGTGTACTTTTAGTGTGTTCTTTTAGTGTGTACTTTTAGTGTGTACTTTTAGTGTGTACTTTTAGTGTGTTCTTTTAGTGTGTACTTTTAGTGTGTACTTTTAGTGTGTACTTTTAGTGTGTACTTTTAGTGTGTTCTTTTAGTGTGTACTTTTAGTGTGTACTTTTAGTGTGTACTTTTAGTGTGTTCTTTTAGTGTGTACTTTTAGTGTGTTCTTTTAGTGTGTACTTTTAGTGTGTTCTTTTAGTGTGTACTTATAGTGTGTTCTTAGAGTATGTACATTTAGTGTGTAGTTTTAGTGTGTTCTTTTTAGCGTGTACTTTTAGTGTGTACTTTTAGTGTGTTCTTTTAGTGTGTACTTTTAGTGTGTACTTTTAGTGTGTACTTTTAGTGTGTACTTTTAGTGTGTTCTTTTAGTGTGTTCTTTTAGTGTGTACTTTTAGTGTGTTCTTTTAGTGTGTACTTTTAGTGTGTACTTTTAGTGTGTACTTTTAGTGTGTACTTTTAGTGTGTTCTTTTAGTGTGTTCTTTTAGTGTGTTCTTTTAGTGTGTTCTTTTAGTGTGTACTTTTAGTGTGTTCTTTTAGTGTGTACTTTTAGTGTGTACTTTTAGTGTGTTCTTTTAGTGTGTACTTTTAGTGTGTTCTTTTAGTGTGTTCTTTTAGTGTGTTCTTTTAGTGTGTACTTTTAGTGTGTTCTTTTAGTGTGTACTTTTAGTGTGTACTTTTAGTGTGTTCTTTTAGTGTGTTCTTTTAGTGTGTACTTTTAGTGTGTTCTTTTAGTGTGTACTTTTAGTGTGTACTTTTAGTGTGTTCTTTTAGTGTGTACTTTTAGTGTGTACTTTTAGTGTGTACTTTTAGTGTGTACTTTTAGTGTGTTCTTTTAGTGTGTACTTTTAGTGTGTACTTTTAGTGTGTACTTTTAGTGTGTTCTTTTAGTGTGTACTTTTAGTGTGTACTTTTAGTGTGTACTTTTAGTGTGTACTTTTAGTGTGTTCTTTTAGTGTGTACTTTTAGTGTGTTCTTTTAGTGTGTACTTTTAGTGTGTACTTTTAGTGTGTACTTTTAGTGTGTACTTTTAGTGTGTTCTTTTAGTGTGTACTTTTAGTGTGTACTTTTAGTGTGTACTTTTAGTGTGTACTTTTAGTGTGTTCTTTTAGTGTGTACTTTTAGTGTGTACTTTTAGTGTGTACTTTTAGTGTGTACTTTTAGTGTGTACTTTTAGTGTGTTCTTTTAGTGTGTTCTTTTAGTGTGTTCTTTTAGTGTGTACTTTTAGTGTGTACTTTTAGTGTGTACTTTTAGTGTGTTCTTTTAGTGTGTACTTTTAGTGTGTTCTTTTAGTGTGTACTTTTAGTGTGTACTTTTAGTGTGTACTTTTAGTGTGTACTTTTAGTGTGTACTTTTAGTGTGTACTTTTAGTGTGTTCTTTTAGTGTGTACTTTTAGTGTGTACTTTTAGTGTGTACTTTTAGTGTGTACTTTTAGTGTGTACTTTTAGTGTGTACTTTTAGTGTGTACTTTTAGTGTGTACTTTTAGTGTGTTCTTTTAGTGTGTACTTTTAGTGTGTACTTTTAGTGTGTACTTTTAGTGTGTACTTTTAGTGTGTACTTTTAGTGTGTTCTTTTAGTGTGTACTTTTAGTGTGTACTTTTAGTGTGTACTTTTAGTGTGTTCTTTTAGTGTGTACTTTTAGTGTGTACTTTTAGTGTGTACTTTTAGTGTGTTCTTTTAGTGTGTACTTTTAGTGTGTACTTTTAGTGTGTACTTTTAGTGTGTACTTTTAGTGTGTTCTTTTAGTGTGTTCTTTTAGTGTGTACTTTTAGTGTGTACTTTTAGTGTGTACTTTTAGTGTGTTCTTTTAGTGTGTTCTTTTAGTGTGTACTTTTAGTGTGTACTTTTAGTGTGTACTTTTAGTGTGTACTTTTAGTGTGTACTTTTAGTGTGTTCTTTTAGTGTGTACTTTTAGTGTGTACTTTTAGTGTGTACTTTTAGTGTGTTCTTTTTAGTGTGTACTTTTAGTGTGTACTTTTAGTGTGTTCTTTTAGTGTTTACTTTTAGTGTGTACTTTTAGTGTGTACTTTTAGTGTGTACTTTTAGTGTGTTCTTTTAGTGTGTACTGTTAGTGTGTACTGTTAGTGTGTACTGTTAGTGTGTACTTTTAGTGTGTACTGTTAGTGTGTACTGTTAGTGTGTACTGTTAGTGTGTACTTTTAGTGTGTACTTTTAGTGTGTACTTTTAGTGTGTTCTTTTAGTGTGTACTTTTAGTGTGTTCTTTTAGTGTGTACTTTTAGTGTGTACTTTTAGTGTGTACTTTTAGTGTGTACTTTTAGTGTGTACTTTTAGTGTGTACTTTTAGTGTGTACTTTTAGTGTGTTCTTTTAGTGTGTACTTTTAGTGTGTACTTTTAGTGTGTACTTTTAGTGTGTTCTTTTAGTGTGTACTTTTAGTGTGTTCTTTTAGTGTGTACTTTTAGTGTGTACTTTTAGTGTGTACTTTTAGTGTGTTCTTTTAGTGTGTACTTTTAGTGTGTACTTTTAGTGTGTACTTTTAGTGTGTTCTTTTAGTGTGTACTTTTAGTGTGTACTTTTAGTGTGTACTTTTAGTGTGTACTTTTAGTGTGTACTTTTAGTGTGTACTTTTAGTGTGTTCTTTTAGTGTGTACTTTTAGTGTGTACTTTTAGTGTGTACTTTTAGTGTGTACTTTTAGTGTGTTCTTTTAGTGTGTACTTTTAGTGTGTACTTTTAGTGTGTTCTTTTAGTGTGTACTTTTAGTGTGTACTTTTAGTGTGTACTTTTAGTGTGTTCTTTTAGTGTGTACTTTTAGTGTGTTCTTTTAGTGTGTACTTTTAGTGTGTTCTTTTAGTGTGTACTTTTAGTGTGTTCTTTTAGTGTGTACTTTTAGTGTGTTCTTTTAGTGTGTACTTTTAGTGTGTTCTTTTAGTGTGTACTTTTAGTGTGTACTTTTAGTGTGTACTTTTAGTGTGTTCTTTTAGTGTGTACTTTTAGTGTGTACTTTTAGTGTGTACTTTTAGTGTGTTCTTTTAGTGTGTACTTTTAGTGTGTACTTTTAGTGTGTACTTTTAGTGTGTACTTTTAGTGTGTTCTTTTAGTGTGTACTTTTAGTGTGTTCTTTTAGTGTGTTCTTTTAGTGTGTACTTTTAGTGTGTTCTTTTAGTGTGTACTTTTAGTGTGTACTTTTAGTGTGTACTTTTAGTGTGTTCTTTTAGTGTGTACTTTTAGTGTGTACTTTTAGTGTGTACTTTTTAGTGTGTACTTTTAGTGTGTTCTTTTAGTGTGTTCTTTTAGTGTGTACTTTTAGTGTGTACTTTTAGTGTGTACTTTTAGTGTGTACTTTTAGTGTGTACTTTTAGTGTGTACTTTTAGTGTGTACTTTTAGTGTGTACTTTTAGTGTGTTCTTTTAGTGTGTACTTTTAGTGTGTTCTTTTAGTGTGTACTTTTAGTGTGTTCTTTTAGTGTGTACTTTTAGTGTGTACTTTTAGTGTGTTCTTTTAGTGTGTACTTTTAGTGTGTACTTTTAGTGTGTACTTTTAGTGTGTACTTTTAGTGTGTACTTTTAGTGTGTACTTTTAGTGTGTTCTTTTAGTGTGTACTTTTAGTGTGTACTTTTAGTGTGTACTTTTAGTGTGTACTTTTAGTGTGTTCTTTTAGTGTGTTCTTTTAGTGTGTACTTTTAGTGTGTACTTTTAGTGTGTACTTTTAGTGTGTACTTTTAGTGTGTACTTTTAGTGTGTACTTTTAGTGTGTACTTTTAGTGTGTACTTTTAGTGTGTACTTTTAGTGTGTTCTTTTAGTGTGTACTTTTAGTGTGTACTTTTAGTGTGTTCTTTTAGTGTGTACTTTTAGTGTGTTCTTTTAGTGTGTACTTTTAGTGTGTTCTTTTAGTGTGTACTTTTAGTGTGTACTTTTAGTGTGTACTTTTAGTGTGTACTTTTAGTGTGTACTTTTAGTGTGTACTTTTAGGGTGTTATTTTAGTGTGTACTTTTTAGTTTGTACTTTTAGTGTTTACTTTTAGTGTGTACTTTTAGTGTGTACTTTTAGTGTGTACTTTTAGTGTGTTCTTTTAGTGTGTACTTTTAGTGTGTTCTTTTAGTGTGTACTTTTAGTGTGTACTTTTAGTGTGTACTTTTAGTGTGTACTTTTAGTGTGTACTTTTAGTGTGTACTTTTAGTGTGTTCTTTTAGTGTGTACTTTTAGTGTGTTCTTTTAGTGTGTACTTTTAGTGTGTACTTTTAGTGTGTACTTTTAGTGTGTACTTTTAGTGTGTACTTTTAGTGTGTACTTTTAGTGTGTTCTTTTAGTGTGTACTTTTAGTGTGTACTTTTAGTGTGTACTTTTAGTGTGTTCTTTTAGTGTGTACTTTTAGTGTGTACTTTTAGTGTGTACTTTTAGTGTGTACTTTTAGTGTGTTCTTTTAGTGTGTACTTTTAGTGTGTTCTTTTAGTGTGTACTTTTAGTGTGTTCTTTTTAGTGTGTACTCTTAGTGTGTTCTTTTTGTGTGTACTTTTAGTTTGTACTTTTAGTGTGTACTTTTAGTGTGTTCTTTTAGTGTGTACTTTTAGTGTGTACTTTTAGTGTGTTCTTTTAGTGTGTACTTTTAGTGTGTACTTTTAGTGTGTTCTTTTAGTGTGTACTTTTAGTGTGTACTTTTAGTGTGTACTTTTAGTGTGTACTTTTAGTGTGTACTTTTAGTGTGTACTTTTAGTGTGTAATTTTAGTGTGTAATTTTAGTGTGTACTTTTAGTGTGTTCTTTTAGTGTGTACTTTTAGTGTGTTCTTTTAGTGTGTTCTTTTAGTGTGTACTTTTAGTGTGTACTTTTAGTGTGTACTTTTAGTGTGTACTTTTAGTGTGTACTTTTAGTGTGTACTTTTAGTGTGTTCTTTTAGTGTGTACTTTTAGTGTGTTCTTTTAGTGTGTACTTTTAGTGTGTACTTTTAGTGTGTACTTTTAGTGTGTTCTTTTAGTGTGTACTTTTAGTGTGTACTTTTAGTGTGTTCTTTTAGTGTGTACTTTTAGTGTGTACTTTTAGTGTGTACTTTTAGTGTGTACTTTTAGTGTGTACTTTTAGTGTGTTCTTTTAGTGTGTACTTTTAGTGTGTACTTTTAGTGTGTACTTTTAGTGTGTACTTTTAGTGTGTTCTTTTAGTGTGTACTTTTAGTGTGTTCTTTTAGTGTGTACTTTTAGTGTGTTCTTTTAGTGTGTACTTTTAGTGTGTTCTTTTAGTGTGTACTTTTAGTGTGTACTTTTAGTGTGTTCTTTTAGTGTGTACTTTTAGTGTGTTCTTTTAGTGTGTACTTTTAGTGTGTTCTTTTAGTGTGTACTTTTAGTGTGTTCTTTTAGTGTGTACTTTTAGTGTGTACTTTTAGTGTGTACTTTTAGTGTGTACTTTTAGTGTGTTCTTTTAGTGTGTACTTTTAGTGTGTACTTTTAGTGTGTACTTTTAGTGTGTACTTTTAGTGTGTACTTTTAGTGTGTTCTTTTAGTGTGTACTTTTAGTGTGTTCTTTTAGTGTGTACTTTTAGTGTGTACTTTTAGTGTGTTCTTTTAGTGTGTTCTTTTAGTGTGTACTTTTAGTGTGTACTTTTAGTGTGTACTTTTAGTGTGTACTTTTAGTGTGTACTTTTAGTGTGTACTTTTAGTGTGTTCTTTTAGTGTGTACTTTTAGTGTGTACTTTTAGTGTGTACTTTTAGTGTGTACTTTTAGTGTGTTCTTTTAGTGTGTACTTTTAGTGTGTTCTTTTAGTGTGTACTTTTAGTGTGTACTTTTAGTGTGTACTTTTAGTGTGTACTTTTAGTGTGTACTTTTAGTGTGTACTTTTAGTGTGTTCTTTTTAGTGTGTACTTTTAGTGTGTACTTTTAGTGTGTACTTTTAGTGTGTACTTTTAGTGTGTACTTTTAGTGTGTACTTTTAGTGTGTACTTTTAGTGTGTACTTTTAGTGTGTTCTTTTAGTGTGTACTTTTAGTGTGTACTTTTAGTGTGTACTTTTAGTGTGTACTTTTAGTGTGTACTTTTAGTGTGTACTTTTAGTGTGTACTTTTAGTGTGTTCTTTTAGTGTGTACTTTTAGTGTGTACTTTTAGTGTGTACTTTTAGTGTGTACTTTTAGTGTGTTCTTTTAGTGTGTACTTTTAGTGTGTTCTTTTAGTGTGTACTTTTAGTGTGTTCTTTTAGTGTGTACTTTTAGTGTGTACTTTTAGTGTGTACTTTTAGTGTGTACTTTTAGTGTGTACTTTTAGTGTGTACTTTTAGTGTGTTCTTTTAGTGTGTACTTTTAGTGTGTACTTTTAGTGTGTACTTTTAGTGTGTTCTTTTATTGTGTACTTTTAGTGTGTACTTCTAGTGTGTACTTTTAGTGTGTACTTTTAGTGTGTACTTTTAGTGTGTTCTTTTTAGTGTGTGCTTTCAGTGTGTACTTTTAGTGTGTACTTTTAGTGTGTACTTTTAGTGTGTGCTTTTAGTGTGTACTTTTAGTGTGTTCTTTTAGTGTGTACTTTTAGTGTGTACTTTTAGTGTGTTCTTTTAGTGTGTACTTTTAGTGTGTACTTTTAGTGTGTTCTTTTAGTGTGTACTTTTAGTGTGTACTTTTAGTGTGTACTTTTAGTGTGTTCTTTTAGTGTGTACTTTTAGTGTGTTCTTTTAGTGTGTACTTTTAGTGTGTACTTTTAGTGTGTACTTTTAGTGTGTACTTTTAGTGTGTACTTTTAGTGTGTACTTTTAGTGTGTTCTTTTAGTGTGTACTTTTAGTGTGTTCTTTTAGTGTGTACTTTTAGTGTGTTCTTTTAGTGTGTACTTTTAGTGTGTTCTTTTAGTGTGTACTTTTAGTGTGTTCTTTTAGTGTGTACTTTTAGTGTGTACTTTTAGTGTGTACTTTTAGTGTGTACTTTTAGTGTGTACTTTTAGTGTGTACTTTTAGTGTGTACTTTTAGTGTGTACTTTTAGTGTGTTCTTTTAGTGTGTACTTTTAGTGTGTACTTTTAGTGTGTACTTTTAGTGTGTACTTTTAGTGTGTACTTTTAGTGTGTACTTTTAGTGTGTACTTTTAGTGTGTTCTTTTAGTGTGTACTTTTAGTGTGTACTTTTAGTGTGTACTTTTAGTGTGTTCTTTTAGTGTGTACTTTTAGTGTGTTCTTTTAGTGTGTACTTTTAGTGTGTACTTTTAGTGTGTTCTTTTAGTGTGTACTTTTAGTGTGTACTTTTAGTGTGTTCTTTTAGTGTGTTCTTTTAGTGTGTACTTCTAGTCTGTACTTTTAGTGTGTACTTCTAGTCTGTACTTTTAGCGTGTACTTTTAGCGTGTACTTTTAGCGTGTTCTTTTAGTGTGTACTTTTAGTGTGTACTTTTAGTGTGTACTTTTAGTGTGTACTTTTAGTGTGTTCTTTTAGTGTGTACTTTTAGTGTGTACTTTTAGTGTGTTCTTTTAGTGTGTACTTTTAGTGTGTTCTTTTAGTGTGTTCTTTTAGTGTGTACTTTTAGTGTGTACTTTTAGTGTGTTCTTTTAGTGTGTTCTTTTAGTGTGTACTTTTAGCGTGTACTTTTAGCGTGTACTTTTAGTGTGTACTTTTAGTGTGTTCTTTTAGTGTGTTCTTTTAGTGTGTACTTTTAGTGTGTACTTTTAGTGTGTACTTTTAGTGTGTACTTTTAGTGTGTACTTTTAGTGTGTTCTTTTAGTGTGTTCTTTTAGTGTGTTCTTTTAGGGTGTACTTTTAGCGTGTTCTTTTAGCGTGTTCTTTTAGCGTGTACTTTTAGCGTGTACTTTTAGAGTGTTGTTTTAGTGTGTTCTTTTAGTGTGTACTTCTAGTCTGTACTTTTAGTGTGTACTTTTAGTGTGTACTTTTAGTGTGTACTTTTAGTGTGTACTTTTAGTGTGTTCTTTTAGTGTGTTCTTTTAGTGTGTACTTTTAGTGTGTTCTTTTAGTGTGTACTTTTAGCGTGTACTTTTAGTGTGTTCTTTTTAGTGTGTACTTTTAGCGTGTACTTTTAGCGTGTTCTTTTAGTGTGTACTTTTAGTGTGTACTTTTAGTGTGTACTTTTAGTGTGTACTTTTAGTGTGTTCTTTTAGTGTGTACTTTTAGTGTGTTCTTTTAGTGTGTACTTTTAGTGTGTACTTTTAGTGTGTACTTTTAGTGTGTTCTTTTAGTGTGTTCTTTTAGTGTGTACTTCTAGTCTGTACTTTTAGTGTGTACTTCTAGTCTGTACTTTTAGCGTGTACTTTTAGCGTGTACTTTTAGCGTGTACTTTTAGTGTGTACTTTTAGTGTGTACTTTTAGCGTGTACTTTTAGTGTGTTCTTTTAGTGTGTACTTCTAGTCTGTACTTTTAGTGTGTACTTTTAGTGTGTACTTTTAGCGTGTACTTTTAGCGTGTACTTTTAGCGTGTACTTTTAGTGTGTACTTTTAGTGTGTATTTTTAGCGTGTACTTTTAGTGTGTACTTTTAGTGTGTACTTTTAGAGTGTACTTTTAGCGTGTACTTTTAGCGTGTACTTTTAGTGTGTACTTTTAGTGTGTACTTTTAGTGTGTACTTTTAGTGTGTTCTTTTAGTGTGTACTTTTAGTGTGTACTTTTAGTGTGTACTTTTAGTGTGTTCTTTTAGTGTGTACTTTTAGTGTGTACTTTTAGTGTGTTCTTTTAGTGTGTACTTTTAGCGTGTAATTTTAGCGTGTTCTTTTAGCGTGTACTTTTAGTGTGTACTTTTAGTGTGTACTTTTAGCGTGTTCTTTTTGCGTGTTCTTTTAGTGTGTACTTTTAGTGTGTACTGTTAGTGTGTACTTTTAGCGTGTACTTTTAGCGTGTACTTTTAGCGTGTACTTTTAGCGTTTACTTTTAGTGTGTACTTTTAGCGTGTACTGTTAGCGTGTACTTTTAGCGTGTACTTTTAGCGTGTACTTTTAGCGTGTACTTTTAGCGTGTACTTTTAGCGTGTACTTTTAGCGTGTACTTTTAGCGTGTACTTTTAGCGTGTACTTTTAGCGTGTACTTTTAGCGTGTACTTTTAGAGTGTACTTTTAGCGTGTACTTTTAGCGTGTACTTTTAGCGTGTACTTTTAGCGTGTACTTTTAGCGTGTTCTTTTAGTGTGTACTTTTAGCGTGTACTTTTAGCGTGTACTTTTAGTGTGTACTTTTAGTGTGTTCTTTTAGTGTGTACTTTTAGTGTGTACTTTTAGTGTGTACTTTTAGTGTGTTCTTTTAGTGTGTACTTTTAGTGTGTACTTTTAGTGTGTTCTTTTAGTCTGTACTTTTAGTGTGTACTTTTAGCGTGTACTTTTAGCGTGTACTTTTAGTGTGTACTTTTAGTGTGTTCTTTTAGTGTGTACTTTTAGTGTGTACTTTTAGTGTGTACTTTTAGCGTGTACTTTTAGCGTGTACTTTTAGCGTGTACTTTTAGCGTGTACTTTTAGCGTGTACTTTTAGTGTGTACTTTTAGTGTGTACTGTTAGTGTGTACTTTTAGTGTGTACTTTTAGCCTGTTCTTTTAGTGTGTACTTTTAGTGTGTACTTTTAGTGTGTACTTTTAGTGTGTACTTTTAGTGTGTTCTTTTAGTGTGTACTTTTAGTGTGTTCTTTTAGTGTGTTCTTTTAGTGTGTACTTTTAGAGTGTACTTTTAGTGTGTACTTTTAGTGAGTTCTTTTAGAGTGTTCTTTTAGTGTGTACTTCTAGTGTGTTCTTTTAGTGTGTGCTTTTAGTGTGTTCTTTTAGTGTGTGCTTTTAGTGTGTACTTTTAGTGTGTGCTTTTAGTGTGTTCTTTTAGTGTGTACTTTTAGTGTGTACTTTTAGTGTGTACTTTTAGTGTGTACTTTTAGTGTGTTCTTTTAGTGTGTACTTTTAGCGTGTACTTTTAGTGTGTTCTTTTAGTGTGTTCTTTTAGTGTGTACTTCTAGTCTGTACTTTTAGTGTGTACTTTTAGTGTGTGCTTTTAGAGTGTTCATTTAGTGTGTTCTTTTAGTGTGTTCTTTTAGTGTGTACTTTTAGCCTGTTCTTTTAGCGTGTGCTTTTAGCGTGTGCTTTTAGTGTGTTCTTTTAGTGTGTACTTTTAGCCTGTTCTTTTCGCGTGTGCTTTTAGTGTGTGCTTTTAGTGTGTGCTTTTAGTGTGTACATTTAGTGTGTAGTTTTAGTGTGTGCTTTTAGTGTGTGCTTTTAGTGTGTGCTTTTAGTGTGTTCTTTTAGTGTGTTCTTTTAGTGTGTACTTTTAGCATGTTCTTTTAGTGTGTGCTTTTAGTGTGTTCTTTTAGTGTGTTCTTTTAGTGTGTGCTTTTAGTGTGTGCTTTTAGTGTGTGCTTTTAGTGTGTGCTTTTAGTGTGTACTTTTAGTGTGTACTTTTAGTGTGTACTTTTAGTGTGTTCTTTTAGTGTGTACTTTTAGTGTGTTCTTTTAGTGTGTACTTTTAGTGTGTTCTTTTAGTGTGTTCTTTTAGTGTGTACTTTTAGTGTGTACTTTTAGTGTGTACTTTTAGTGTGTTCTTTTAGTGTGTTCTTTTAGTGTGTTCTTTTAGTGTGTTCTTTTAGTGTGTACTTTTAGTGTGTACTTTTAGTGTGTACTTTTAGTGTGTACTTTTAGCGTGTACTTTTAGCGTGTACTTTTAGCGTGTACTTTTAGTGTGTACTTTTAGTGTGTACTTTTAGTGTGTACTTTTAGTGTGTACTTTTAGCGTGTACTTTTAGCGTGTACTTTTAGCGTGTACTTTTAGTGTGTACTTTTAGTGTGTACTTTTAGCGTGTACTTTTAGTGTGTTCTTTTAGTGTGTACTTCTAGTCTGTACTTTTAGTGTGTACTTCTAGTCTGTACTTTTAGCGTGTACTTTTAGCGTGTACTTTTAGCGTGTACTTTTAGCGTGTACTTTTAGTGTGTACTTTTAGCGTGTACTTTTAGCGTGTACTTTTAGCGTGTACTTTTAGCGTGTACTTTTAGCGTGTACTTTTAGCGTGTACTTTTAGCGTGTACTTTTAGTGTGTACTTTTAGTGTGTACTTTTAGCGTGTACTTTTAGCGTGTACTTTTAGCGTGTACTTTTAGCGTGTACTTTTAGCGTGTACTTTTAGTGTGTACTTTTAGCGTGTACTTTTAGCGTGTACTTTTAGCGTGTACTTTTAGCGTGTACTTTTAGTGTGTACTTTTAGTGTGTACTTTTAGCGTGTACTTTTAGTGTGTACTTTTACTGTGTACTGTTAGCGTGTACTTTTAGCGTGTACTTTTAGCGTGTACTTTTAGTGTGTACTTTTAGTGTGTACTTTTAGTGTGTACTTTTAGCGTGTTCTTTTAGCGTGTACTTTTAGCGTGTTCTTTTAGCGTGTTCTTTTAGCGTGTACTTTTAGCGTGTACTTTTAGCGTGTACTTTTAGTGTGTACTTTTAGTGTGTACTTTTAGTGTGTACTTTTAGTGTGTTCTTTTAGTGTGTTCTTTTAGTGTGTTCTTTTAGTGTGTTCTTTTAGTGTGTGCTTTTAGTGTGTGCTTTTAGTGTGTGCTTTTAGTGTGTTCTTTTAGTGTGTTCTTTTAGTGTGTTCTTTTAGTGTGTACTTTTAGCGTGTACTTTTAGCGTGTACTTTTAGTGTGTACTTTTAGTGTGTACTTTTAGTGTGTACTTTTAGTGTGTACTTTTAGTGTGTACTTTTAGCGTGTACTTTTAGTGTGTACTTTTAGTGTGTACTTTTAGCGTGTACTTTTAGCGTGTACTTTTAGTGTGTACTTTTAGTGTGTACTTTTAGTGTGTACTTTTAGTGTGTACTTTTAGTGTGTTCTTTTAGTGTGTTCTTTTAGTGTGTACTTTTAGTGTGTTCTTTTAGTGTGTACTTTTAGTGTGTACTTTTAGTGTGTACTTTTAGTGTGTACTTTTAGTGTGTACTTTTAGTGTGTGCTTTTAGTGTGTTCTTTTAGTGTGTACTTTTAGTGTGTACTTTTAGTGTGTACTTTTAGTGTGTACTTTTAGTGTGTACTTTTAGTGTGTACTTTTAGTGTGTTCTTTTAGCGTGTACTTTTAGCGTGTTCTTTTTGCCTGTTCTTTTAGTGTGTTCTTTTAGCGTGTACTTTTAGTGTGTACTTTTAGTGTGTACTTTTAGCCTGTTCTTTTAGTGTGTTCTTTTAGTGTGTACTTTTAGCGTGTACTTTTAGTGTGTACTTTTAGTGTGTTCTTTTAGTGTGTTCTTTTAGTGTGTACTTCTAGTCTGTACTTTTAGTGTGTACTTTTAGTGTGTTCTTTTAGTGTGTACTTTTAGTGTGTTCTTTTAGTGTGTTCTTTTAGTGTGTACTTTTAGTGTGTTCTTTTAGTGTGTACTTTTAGCGTGTACTTTTAGTGTGTACTTTTAGCGTGTACTTTTAGTGTGTACTTTTAGCGTGTACTTTTAGTGTGTACTTTTAGCGTGTACTTTTAGTGTGTACTTTTAGTGTGTACTTCTAGTCTGTACTTTTAGTGTGTACTTCTAGTCTGTACTTTTAGCATGTACTTTTAGCGTGTACTTTTAGCGTGTACTTTTAGTGTGTACTTTTAGTGTGTACTTTTAGTGTGTACTTTTAGTGTGTACTTTTAGTGTGTACTTTTAGTGTGTACTTTTAGTGTGTACTTTTAGTGTGTACTTTTAGTGTGTACTTTTAGTGTGTTCTTTTAGTGTGTACTTTTAGTGTGTACTTTTAGTGTGTACTTTTAGTGTGTACTTCTAGTCTGTACTTTTAGTGTGTACTTCTAGTCTGTACTTTTAGCGTGTACTTTTAGTGTGTACTTTTAGTGTGTACTTTTAGTGTGTACTTTTAGTGTGTACTTTTAGTGTGTTCTTTTAGTGTGTACTTTTAGTGTGTACTTTTAGTGTGTACTTTTAGTGTGTACTTCTAGTGTGTACTTTTAGTGTGTACTTTTAGTGTGTACTTTTAGTGTGTTCTTTTAGTGTGTACTTTTAGTGTGTTCTTTTAGTGTGTACTTCTAGTGTGTACTTTTAGTGTGTTCTTTTTAGTGTGTACTTTTAGTGTGTACTTTTAGCGTGTACTTTTAGTGTGTACTTCTAGTGTGTACTTTTAGTGTGTTCTTTTAGTGTGTACTTTTAGTGTGTTCTTTTAGTGTGTACTTTTAGTGTGTTCTTTTAGTGTGTTCTTTTAGTGTGTACTTTTAGCGTGTACTTTTAGTGTGTACTTTTAGTGTGTTCTTTTAGTGTGTACTTTTAGTGTGTACTTTTAGCGTGTACTTTTAGTGTGTTCTTTTAGTGTGTACTTTTAGCGTGTTCTTTTAGTGTGTACTTTTAGTGTGTTCTTTTAGTGTGTACTTCTAGTCTGTACTTTTAGTGTGTACTTTTAGTGTGTACTTTTAGGGTGTTCTTTTAGAGTGTAGTTTTAGGGTGTTCTTTTAGAGTGTGATTTTAGAGTGTAGTTTTAGCGTGTCGGTTTATCGTGTACTTTTAGTGTGTACTTTTCGTGTGTTCTTTTAGTGTGTTCTTTTAGTGTGTACTTTTAGTGTGTACTTTTAGTGTGTTCTTTTAGTGTGTACTTTTAGTGTGTACTTTTAGTGTGTACTTTTAGTGTGTACTTTTAGTGTGTACTTTTAGTGTGTACTTTTAGTGTGTTCTTTTAGTGTGTTCTTTTAGTGTGTACTTTTAGTGTGTTCTTTTAGTGTGTTCTTTTAGTGTGTACTTTTAGTGTGTACTTTTAGTGTGTACTTTTAGTGTGTACTTTTAGTGTGTTCTTTTAGTGTGTACTTTTAGTGTGTACTTTTAGTGTGTTCTTTTAGTGTGTACTTTTAGTGTGTTCTTTTAGTGTGTACTTTTAGTGTGTACTTTTAGTGTGTTCTTTTAGTGTGTTCTTTTAGTGTGTACTTTTAGCGTGTACTTTTGTGTGTACTTTTAGTGTGTACTTTTAGTGTGTTCTTTTAGTGTGTACTTTTAGCGTGTACTTTTAGCGTGTACTTTTAGCGTGTACTTTTAGTGTGTACTTTTAGTGTGTACTTTTAGCGTGTACTTTTAGCGTGTACTTTTAGCGTGTACTTTTAGTGTGTACTTTTAGTGTGTTCTTTTAGTGTGTACTTTTAGTGTGTACTTTTAGTGTGTACTTTTAGTGTGTACTTATATTGTGTTCTTTTAGTGTGTACTTTTAGTGTGTACTTTTAGTGTGTACTTTTAGTGTGTACTTTTAGTGTGTACTTTTAGTGTGTACTTTTAGTGTGTACTTTTAGTGTGTACTTCTAGTCTGTACTTTTAGTGTGTACTTCTAGTCTGTACTTTTAGTGTGTACTTTTAGTGTGTACTTTTAACGTGTACTTTTAGTGTGTACTTTTAGTGTGTACTTCTAGTGTGTTCTTTTAGTGTGTACTTTTAACGTGTACTTTTAGTGTGTACTTTTAGTGTGTACTTTTAGCGTGTACTTTTAGTGTGTTCTTTTAGTGTGTACTTTTAGCGTGTACTTTTAGCGTGTACTTTTAGTGTGTACTTTTAGAGTGTACTTTTAGTGTGTACTTCTAGTCTGTACTTTTAGTGTGTTCTTTTAGTGTGTACTTTTAGCGTGTACTTTTAGTGTGTTCTTTTAGTGTGTACTTTTAGTGTGTACTTTTAGTGTGTACTTTTAGTGTGTACTGTTAGTGTGTACTTTTAGCGTGTACTTTTAGCGTGTACTTTTAGCGTGTACTTTTAGTGTGTACTTTTAGTGTGTACTTTTAGCATGTACTGTTAGTGTGTACTGTTAGCGTGTACTTTTAGTCTGTACTTTTAGTGTGTACTTCTAGTCTGTACTTTTAGCATGTACTTTTAGCGTGTACTTTTAGCGTGTACTTTTAGCGTGTACTTTTAGTGTGTACTTTTAGTGTGTACTTTTAGCGTGTACTTTTAGTGTGTACTTCTAGTGTGTACTTTTAGTGTGTTCTTTTAGTGTGTTCTTTTAGCGTGTACTTTTAGTGTGTACTTTTAGTGTGTACTTTTAGCGTGTACTTTTAGTGTGTTCTTTTAGTGTGTACTTCTAGTCTGTACTTTTAGTGTGTACTTCTAGTCTGTACTTTTAGCGTGTACTTTTAGAGTGTACTTTTAGTGTGTTCTTTTTGTGTGTTCTTTTAGTGTGTACTTTTAGTGTGTACTTCTAGTGTGTTCTTTTAGTGTGTACTTCTAGTGTGTACTTTTAGCATGTACTTTTAGTGTGTACTTTTAGTGTGTACTTTTAGTGTGTTCTTTTTAGTGTGTACTTTTAGTGTGTTCTTTTAGTGTGTACTTTTAGTGTGTTCTTTTAGTGTGTACTTCTAGTGTGTACTTTTAGTGTGTTCTTTTAGTGTGTACTTTTAGTGTGTACTTTTAGCGTGTACTTTTAGTGTGTACTTCTAGTGTGTACTTTTAGTGTGTTCTTTTTAGTGTGTACTTTTAGTGTGTTCTTTTAGTGTGTACTTTTATAGTGTTCTTTTAGTGTGTTCTTTTAGTGTGTACTTTTAGTGTGTACTTTTAGTGTGTACTTTTAGTGTGTTCTTTTAGTGTGTACTTTTAGTGTGTACTTTTAGCGTGTACTTTTAGTGTGTTCTTTTAGTGTGTACTTTTAGCGTGTTCTTTTAGTGTGTACTTTTAGTGTGTTCTTTTAGTGTGTACTTCTAGTCTGTACTTTTAGTGTGTACTTCTAGTGTGTTCTTTTAGTGTGTTCTTTTAGTGTGTACTTTTAGTGTGATCTTTTAGTGTGTTCTTTTAGTGTGTACTTTTAGCGTGTACTTTTAGCGTGTACTTTTAGTGTGTAATTTTAGTGTGTTCTTTTAGTGTGTTCTTTTAGTGTGTACTTTTAGCGTGTACTTTTAGTGTGTTCTTTTAGTGTGTACTTTTAGTGTGTACTTTTAGTGTGTACTTTTAGTGTGTACTTTTAGTGTGTACTTTTAGTGTGTACTTTTAGTGTGTTCTTTTAGTGTGTTCTTTTAGTGTGTACTTCTAGTCTGTACTTTTAGTGTGTACTTTTAGAGTGTACTTTTAGAGTGTTCTTTTAGTGTGTACTTTTAGTGTGTACTTTTAGTGTGTACTTTTAGTGTGTACTTTTAGTGTGTACTTTTAGTGTGTACTTTTAGTGTGTACTTTTAGTGTGTACTTTTAGCGTGTTCTTTTAGTGTGTACTTTTAGTGTGTACTTTTAGCGTGTACTTTTAGTGTGTACTTTTAGTGTGTACTTTTAGTGTGTTCTTTTAGTGTGTACTTTTAGTGTGTTCTTTTAGTGTGTACTTTTAGTGTGTACTTTTAGTGTGTACTTTTAGTGTGTACTTTTAGTGTGTTCTTTTAGTGTGTTCTTTTAGTGTGTTCTTTTAGTGTGTTCTTTTAGTGTGTACTTTTAGTGTGTTCTTTTAGTGTGTACTTTTAGTGTGTTCTTTTAGTGTGTTCTTTTAGTGTGTACTTTTAGTGTGTTCTTTTAGTGTGTACTTTTCGCGTGTACTTTTCGCGTGTACTTTTAGTGTGTTCTTTTAGTGTGTACTTTTAGTGTGTTCTTTTAGCGTGTTCTTTTAGTGTGTTCTTTTAGTGTGTTCTTTTAGTGTGTACTTTTAGCGTGTACTTTTAGCGTGTACTTTTAGTGTGTACTTTTAGTGTGTACTTTTAGTGTGTACTTTTAGTGTGTTCTTTTAGTGTGTACTTTTAGTGTGTACTTTTAGTGTGTTCTTTTAGTGTGTTCTTTTAGCGTGTACTTTTAGTGTGTACTTTTAGTGTGTACTTTTAGCGTGTACTTTTAGTGTGTTCTTTTAGTGTGTTCTTTTTAGTGTGTTCTTTTAGTGTGTACGTGTCGTGTGTACTTTTAGTGTGTACTTTTAGTGTGTACTTTTAGTGTGTACTTTTAGTGTGTACTTTTAGTGTGTACTTTTAGTGTGTACTTTTAGTGTGTACTTTTAGTGTGTACTTTTAGTGTGTACTTTTAGTGTGTACTTCTAGTGTGTACTTTTAGTGTGTACTTTTAGTGTGTACTTCTAGTTTGTACTTCTAGTTTGTACTTCTAGTGTGTACTTTTAGTGTGTACTTTTAGTGTGTACTTCTAGTTTGTACTTTTAGTGTGTTCTTTTAGTGTGTACTTTTAGTGTGTTCTTTTTAGTGTGTTCTTTTAGTGTGTACTTTTAGCGTGTACTTTTAGTGTGTTCTTTTAGTGTGTTCTTTTAGTGTGTACTTTTAGGGTGTACTTTTAGCGTGTACTTTTAGTGTGTTCTTTTAGTGTGTACTTTTAGGGTGTTCTTTTAGTGAGTTCTTTTAGCGTGTTCTTTTAGTGTGTACTTTTAGTGTGTTCTTTTAGTGTGTACTTTTCGCGTGTACTTTTAGTGTGTTCTTTTAGTGTGTTCTTTTAGTGTGTTCTTTTAGTGTGTACTTTTCGCGTGTACTTTTAGTGTGTTCTTTTAGTGTGTACTTTTAGTGTGTTCTTTTAGCGTGTTCTTTTAGTGTGTACTTTTAGTGTGTTCTTTTAGTGTGTACTTTTAGTGTGTACTTTTAGTGTGTACTTTTAACGTGTACTTTTAGTGTGTACTTCTAGTGTGTTCTTTTAGTGTGTACTTTTAACGTGTACTTTTAGTGTGTACTTTTAGTGTGTACTTTTAGTGTGTACTTTTAACGTGTACTTTTAGTGTGTACTTTTAGTGTGTACTTCTAGTGTGTTCTTTTAGTGTGTACTTTTAACGTGTACTTTTAGTGTGTACTTTTAGTGTGTACTTTTAGCGTGTACTTTTAGTGTGTACTTCTAGTGTGTTCTTTTAGTGTGTACTTTTAGTGTGTTCTTTTAGTGTGTTCTTTTAGTGTGTACTTTTAGTGTGTACTTTTAGTGTGTACTTTTAGTGTGTTCTTTTAGTGTGTTCTTTTAGTGTGTACTTTTAGCGTGTACTTTTAGCGTGTACTTTTAGTGTGTTCTTTTAGTGTGTGCTTTTAGTGTGTACTGTTAGTGTGTACTTTTAGTGTGTACTTTTAGTGTGTACTTTTAGTGTGTACTTTTAGTGTGTACTTTTAGTGTGTTCTTTTAGTGTGTTCTTTTAGTGTGTACTTTTAGTGTGTTCTTTTAGTGTGTACTTTTAGTGTGTTCTTTTAGTGTTTACTTTTAGTGTGTACTTTTAGTGTGTACTTTTAGTGTGTACTTTTAGTGTGTACTTTTAGTGTGTACTTATAGTCTGTACTTTTAGTGTGTACTTTTAGTGTGTACTTTTAGTGTGTACTTTTAGTGTGTACTTTTAGTGTGTTCTTTTAGTGTGTTCTTTTAGTGTGTACTTTTAGTGTGTACTTTTAGTGTGTACTTTTAGTGTGTTCTTTTAGTGTGTACTTTTAGTGTGTTCTTTTAGTGTGTTCTTTTAGTGTGTACTTTTAGTGTGTTCTTTTAGTGTGTACTTTTAGTGTGTACTTTTAGTGTGTACTTTTAGTGTGTACTTTTAGTGTGTACTTTTAGTGTGTACTTTTAGTGTGTTCTTTTAGTGTGTACTTTTAGTGTGTACTTTTAGTGTGTACTTTTAGTGTGTACTTCTAGTCTGTACTTTTAGTGTGTACTTCTAGTCTGTACTTTTAGCGTGTACTTTTAGTGTGTACTTTTAGCGTGTTCTTTTAGTGTGTACTTTTAGTGTGTACTTTTAGTGTGTACTTTTAGCGTGTACTTTTAGTGTGTACTTCTAGTGTGTACTTTTAGTGTGTTCTTTTAGTGTGTACTTTTAGTGTGTTCTTTTAGCGTGTACTTTTAGTGTGTACTTCTAGTGTGTACTTTTAGTGTGTTCTTTTAGTGTGTACTTTTAGTGTGTTCTTTTAGTGTGTACTTTTAGTGTGTTCTTTTAGTGTGTACTTCTAGTGTGTACTTTTAGTGTGTTCTTTTAGTGTGTACTTTTAGTGTGTACTTTTAGCGTGTACTTTTAGTGTGTACTTCTAGTGTGTACTTTTAGTGTGTACTTTTAGTGTGTACTTTTAGTGTGTTCTTTTAGTGTGTACTTTTAGTGTGTTCTTTTAGTGTGTTCTTTTAGTGTGTACTTTTAGCCTGTTCTTTTAGTGTGTACTTTTAGTGTGTTCTTTTAGTGTGTACTTTTAGTGTACTTTTAGTGTGTTCTTTTAGTGTGTTCTTTTAGTGTGTACTTTTAGCGTGTTCTTTTAGTGTGTACTTTTAGTGTGTTCTTTTAGTGTGTACTTCTAGTCTGTACTTTTAGTGTGTACTTTTAGTGTGTACTTTTAGTGTGTTCTTTTAGTGTGTACTTTTAGTGTGTGCTTTTAGTGTGTTCTTTTAGTGTGTACTTTTAGTGTGTACTTTTAGTGTGTGCTTTTAGTGTGTTCTTTTAGTGTGTACTTTTAGTGTGTTCTTTTAGTGTGTACTTTTAGTGTGTTCTTTTAGTGTGTTCTTTTAGTGTGTACTTTTAGTGTGTTCTTTTAGTGTGTACTTTTAGCGTGTACTTTTAGTGTGTACTTTTAGTGTGTACTTTTATTGTGTACTTCTAGTGTGTTCTTTTAGTGTGTACTTTTAACGTGTACTTTTAGTGTGTACTTTTAGTGTGTACATTAACGTGTACTTTTAGCGTGTACTTTTAGTGTGTACTTTTAGTGTGTACTTTTAGTGTGTGCTTTTAGTGTGTTCTTTTAGTGTGTACTTTTAGTGTGTACTTTTAGTGTGTTCTTTTAGTGTGTACTTTTAGTGTGTACTTTTAGTGTGTACTTTTAGTGTGTACTTTTAGTGTGTACTTTTAGTGTGTACTTTTAGTGTGTTCTTTTAGTGTGTTCTTTTAGTGTGTACTTCTAGTCTGTACTTTTAGTGTGTACTTTTAGCGTGTACTTTTAGTGTGTTCTTTTAGTGTGTTCTTTTAGTGTGTTCTTTTAGTGTGTTCTTTTAGTGTGTACTTTTAACGTGTACTTTTAGTGTGTACTTTTAGTGTGTACTTTTAGCGTGTACTTTTAGTGTGTTCTTTTAGCGTGTACTTTTAGCGTGTTCTTTTAGTGTGTACTTTTAGTGTGTACTTTTAGTGTGTACTTTTAGTGTGTACTTCTAGTCTGTACTTTTAGTGTGTACTTTTAGTGTGTACTTTTAGTGTGTACTTTTAGTGTGTTCTTTTAGTGTGTACTTTTAGCGTGTACTTTTAGTGTGTTCTTTTAGTGTGTACTTTTAGCGTGTTCTTTTAGTGTGTACTTTTAGTGTGTTCTTTTTAGTGTGTTCTTTTAGTGTGTACTTTTAGTGTGTACTTTTAGTGTGTACTTCTAGTCTGTACTTTTAGTGTGTACTTTTAGTGTGTACTTTTAGTGTGTACTTTTAGTGTGTACTTTTAGTGTGTACTTTTAGTGTGTTCTTTTAGTGTGTACTTTTAGTGTGTACTTTTAGTGTGTACTTTTAGTGTGTTCTTTTAGTGTGTACTTTTAGTGTGTTCTTTTAGTGTGTACTTTTAGTGTGTACTTTTAGTGTGTTCTTTTAGTGTGTACTTTTAGTGTGTACTTGTAGAGTGTACTTTTAGCGTGTACTTTTAGCCTGTACTTTTAGTGTGTACTTTTAGTGTGTACTTTTAGTGTGTACTTTTAGTGTGTTCTTTTAGTGTGTACTTCTAGTCTGTACTTTTAGTGTGTACTTCTAGTCTGTACTTTTAGCGTGTACTTTTAGCGTGTACTTTTAGAGTGTACTTTTAGCGTGTACTTTTAGTGTGTACTTTTAGTGTGTACTTTTAGTGTGTACTTTTAGTGTGTACTTCTAGTGTGTACTTTTAGTGTGTACTTTTAGAGTGTACTTTTAGTGTGTACTTTTAGTGTGTACTTTTAGTGTGTACTTTTAGCGTGTACTTTTAGTGTGTTCTTTTAGTGTGTACTTCTAGTCTGTACTTTTAGTGTGTACTTCTAGTCTGTACTTTTAGCGTGTACTTTTAGCGTGTACTTTTAGAGTGTTATTTTAGTGTGTACTTTTAGTGTGTACTTTTAGTGTTTACTTTTAGTGTGTACTTTTAGTGTGTACTTTTAGCGTGTACTTTTAGTGTGTACTTCTAGTGTGTTCTTTTAGTGTGTACTTTTAACGTGTACTTTTAGTGTGTACTTTTAGCGTGTACTTTTAGTGTGATCTTTTAGCATGTTCTTTTAGTGTGTACTTTTAGCGTGTACTTTTAGTGTGAACTTTTAGAATGTTCTTTTAGAGTGTACTTTTAGAGTGTACTTTTAGCGTGTAATTTTAGTGTGTTCTTTTAGCGTGTACTTTTAGTGTGTACTTTTAGTGTGTTCTTTTAGTGTGTACTTTTAGTGTGTACTTCTAGTGTGTACTTTTAGTGTGTACTTTTAGTGTGTACTTTTAGTGTGTACTTTTAGTGTGTTCTTTTAGTGTGTTCTTTTAGTGTGTACTTTTAGTCTGTACTTTTAGTGTGTACTTTTAGTGTGTTTTTTTAGTGTGATCTTTTAGCTTGTTCTTTTAGTGTGTACTTTTAGTGTGTACTTTTAGCGTGTACTTTTAGTGTGTTCTTTTAGTGTGTTCTTTTAGTGTGTACTTCTAGTCTGTACTTTTAGTGTGTACTTTTAGTGTGTACTTTTAGTGTGTTCTTTTAGTGTGTTCTTTTAGTGTGTACTTCTAGTCTGTACTTTTAGCGTGTACTTTTAGAGTGTAATTTTAGCGTGTTCTTTTAGTGTGTACTTTTAGTGTGTTCTTTTAGTGTGTACTTTTAGTGTGTACTTTTAGTGTGTACTTTTAGTGTGTACTTTTAGTGTGTTCTTTTAGTGTGTACTTCTAGTCTGTACTTTTAGCGTGTACTTTTAGCGTGTACTTTTAGTGTGTACTTTTAGCGTGTTCTTTTAGTGTGTTCTTTTAGTGTGTACTTTTAGTGTGTTCTTTTAGTGTGTACTTCTAGTCTGTACTTTTAGCGTGTACTTTTAGCGTGTACTTTTAGTGTGTACTTTTAGTGTGTACTTTTAGTGTGTTCTTTTAGTGTGTACTTTTAGTGTGTTCTTTTTAGTGTGTACTTTTAGTGTGTTCTTTTAGTGTGTTCTTTTTAGTGTGTACTTCTAGTCTGTACTTTTAGCGTGTACTTTTAGCGTGTAATTTTAGCGTGTTCTTTTAGTGTGTACTTTTAGTGTGTACTTTTAGTGTGTACTTTTAGTGTGTTCTTTTAGTGTGTACTTTTAGTGTGTACTTTTAGTGTGTACTTTTAGTGTGTACTTTTAGTGTGTTCTTTTAGTGTGTACTTCTAGTCTGTACTTTTAGTGTGTACTTCTAGTCTGTACTTTTAGCGTGTACTTTTAGCGTGTACTTTTAGCGTGTACTTTTAGTGTGTACTTTTAGTGTGTACTTTTAGAGTGTACTTTTAGTGTGTACTTTTAGTGTGTACTTTTAGTGTACTTTTAGTGTGTACTTTAGTGTGTACTTTTAGTGTGTTCTTTTAGTGTGTACTTTTAGTGTGTACTTTTAGTGTGTTCTTTTAGTGTGTACTTTTAGTGTGTTCTTTTAGTGTACTTTTAGTGTGTTCTTTTAGTGTGTACTTTTAGTGTACTTTAGTGTGTTCTTTTAGTGTGTACTTTTAGTGTGTCTTTTAGTGTACTTTTAGTGTACTTTTAGTGTGTACTTTTAGTGTGTACTTTTAGTGTGTACTTTTAGTGTGTACTTTTAGTGTGTACTTTTAGTGTGTACTTTTAGTGTGTTCTTTTAGTGTGTACTTTTAGTGTGTTCTTTTAGTGTACTTTTAGTGTGTACTTTTAGTGTGTACTTTTAGTGTGTTCTTTTAGTGTGTACTTTTAGTGTGTACTTTTAGTGTGTACTTTTAGTGTGTACTTTTTAGTGTGTTCTTTTAGTGTACTTTTAGTGTGTACTTTTAGTGTGTACTTTTAGTGTGTACTTTTAGTGTGTACTTTTAGTGTGTTCTTTAGTGTGTACTTTTAGTGTGTTCTTTTAGTGTGTACTTTTAGTGTGTACTTTTAGTGTGTACTTTTAGTGTGTACTTTTAGTGTGTACTTTTAGTGTGTACTTTTAGTGTGTTCTTTTAGTGTGTCTTTTAGTGTGTACTTAGTGTGTACTTTTAGTGTGTTCTTTTAGTGTACTTTAGTGTGTACTTTTAGTGTGTACTTTTAGTGTGTACTTTTAGTGTGTACTTTTAGTGTGTACTTTTAGTGTGTACTTTTAGTGTGTACTTTTAGTGTGTACTTTTAGTGTGTACTTTTAGTGTGTACTTTTAGTGTGTTCTTTTAGTGTGTACTTTTAGTGTGTACTTATATTGTGTTCTTTTAGTGTGTACTTTTAGTGTGTTCTGTTAGTGTGTACTTTTAGTGTGTACTTTTACTGTGTACTTTTAGTGTGTACTTTTAGTGTGTACTTTTAGTGTGTACTTTTAGTGTGTACTTTTAGTGTACTTTTAGTGTGTACTTTTAGTGTGTTTTTTTAGTGTGTTCTTTTAGTGTGTACTTTTAGTGTGTACTTTTAGTGTGTACTTTTAGTGTGTTCTTTTAGTGTGTACTTTTAGTGTGTACTTTTAGTGTGTTCTTTTAGTGTGTTCTTTTAGTGTGTACTTTTAGTGTGTACTTTTTAGTGTGTACTTTTAGTGTACTTTTAGTGTGTACTTTTAGTGTGTTCTTTTAGTGTGTACTTTTAGTGTGTACTTTAGTGTGTACTTTTAGTGTGTTCTTTTAGTGTGTACTTTTAGTGTACTTTTAGTGTGTACTTTTAGTGTGTACTTTTAGTGTGTACTTTTAGTGTGTACTTTTAGTGTGTTCTTTTAGTGTGTACTTTTAGTGTGTACTTTTCGCGTGTTCTTTTAGTGTGTACTTTTAGTGTGTACTTTTAGTGTGTACTTTTAGTGTGTACTTTTAGTGTGTTCTTTTAGCGTGTACTTTTAGTGTGTACTTTTAGTGTGTACTTTTAGTGTGTTCTTTTAGTCTGTTCTTTTAGTGTGTACTTTTAGCGTGTACTTTTAGCGTGTACTTTTAGTGTGTACTTTTAGTGTGTACTTTTAGTGTGTACTTTTAGTGTGTACTTTTAGTGTGTACTTTTAGTGTGTTCTTTTAGTGTGTACTTTTAGTGTGTACTTTTAGTGTGTACTTTTAGTGTGTACTTTTAGTGTGTTCTTTTAGTGTGTACTTTTAGTGTGTTCTTTTAGTGTGTACTTTTAGTGTGTACTTTTAGTGTGTTCTTTTAGTGTGTTCTTTTAGTGTGTACTTTTAGTGTGTACTTTTAGTGTGTTCTTTTAGTGTGTACTTTTAGTGTGTACTTTTAGTGTGTACTTTTAGTGTGTACTTTTAGTGTGTACTTTTAGTGTGTTCTTTTAGTGTGTACTTTTAGTGTGTACTTTTAGTGTGTTCTTTTAGTGTGTACTTCTAGTCTGTACTTTTAGTGTGTACTTCTAGTCTGTACTTTTAGCGTGTACTTTTAGCGTGTACTTTTAGCGTGTACTTTTAGCATGTACTTTTAGTGTGTACTTTTAGTGTGTACTTTTAGCGTGTACTTTTAGTGTGTTCTTTTAGTGTGTACTTTTAGTGTGTTCTTTTAGTGTGTTCTTTTAGTGTGTACTTTTAGCGTGTACTTTTAGCGTGTACTTTTAGTGTGTTCTTTTAGTGTGTGCTTTTAGTGTGTACTGTTAGTGTGTACTTTTAGTGTGTACTTTTAGTGTGTACTTTTAGTGTGTACTTTTAGTGTGTACTTTTAGTGTGTACTTTTAGTGTGTACTTTTAGTGTGTTCTTTTAGTGTGTACTTTTAGCGTGTACTTTTAGTGTGTACTTTTAGTGTGTACTTTTAGCGTGTACTTTTAGTGTGTTCTTTTAGTGTGTACTTCTAGTCTGTACTTTTAGTGTGTACTTCTAGTCTGTACTTTTAGCGTGTACTTTTAGCGTGTACTTTTAGCGTGTACTTTTAGTGTGTACTTTTAGTGTGTATTTTTAGCGTGTACTTTTAGTGTGTACTTTTAGTGTGTACTTTTAGTGTGTTCTTTTAGTGTGTTCTGTTAGTGTGTACTTTTACCGTGTACTTTTAGTGTGTACTTTTAGTGTGTTCTTTTAGTGTGTTCTTTTAGTGTGTACTTCTAGTCTGTACTTTTAGCGTGTACTTTTAGCGTGTAATTTTAGCGTGTTCTTTTAGTGTGTACTTTTAGTGTGTACTTTTAGTGTGTACTTTTAGTGTGTACTTTTAGCGTGTACTTTTAGCGTGTTCTTTTAGGGTGTACTTTTAGGGTGTACTTTTAGTGTGTTCTTTTAGTGTGTTCTTTTAGTGTGTACTTTTAGTGTGTACTTTTAGCGTGTTCTTTTAGGGTGTACTTTTAGGGTGTACTTTTAGTGTGTTCTTTTAGTGTGTTCTTTTAGTGTGTACTTTTAGTGTGTACTTTTAGCCTGTTCTTTTAGTGTGTACTTTTAGTGTGTACTTTTAGCCTGTTCTTTTAGTGTGTACTTTTAGTGTGTACTTTTAGTGTGTACTTCTAGTCTGTACTTTTAGCGTGTACTTTTAGCGTGTACTTTTAGCGTGTACTTTTAGTGTGTACTTTTAGTGTGTATTTTTAGCGTGTACTTTTAGTGTTGACTTTTAGTGTGTACTTTTAGTGTGTTCTTTTAGTGTGTTCTTTTAGTGTGTACTTTTAGCGTGTACTTTTAGTGTGTACTTTTAGTGTGTACTTTTAGTGTGTTCTTTTAGTGTGTACTTCTAGTCTGTACTTTTAGCGTGTACTTTTAGCGTGTACTTTTGGTGTGTACTTTTAGTGTGTACTTTTAGTGTGTTCTTTTAGCGTGTACTTTTAGTGTGTACTTTTAGCCTGTTCTTTTAGTGTGTTCTTTTAGTGTGTACTTTTAGCGTGTACTTTTAGCGTGTACTGTTAGCGTGTACTTTTAGCGTGTACTGTTAGCGTGTACTGTTAGCGTGTACTTTTTTAGTGTGTACTTTTAGCGTGTACTTTTAGTCTGTTCTTTTAGTGTGTTCTTTTAGTGTGTTCTTTTAGTGTGTACTTTTAGCGTGTACTGTTAGCGTGTACTTTTAGTGTGTACTTTTAGTGTGTACTTTTAGCGTGTACTTTTAGTGTGTTCTTTTAGTGTGTACTTCTAGTCTGTACTTTTAGTGTGTACTTCTAGTCTGTACTTTTAGCGTGTACTTTTAGCGTGTACTTTTAGCGTGTACTTTTAGTGTGTACTTTTAGTGTGTACTTTTAGAGTGTACTTATAGTGTGTACTTTTAGTGTGTACTTCTAGTCTGTACTTTTAGTGTGTACTTTTAGTGTGTACTTTTAGTGTGTACTTTTAGTGTGTACTTTTAGTGTGTACTTTTAGTGTGTACTTTTAGTGTGTTCTTTTAGTGTGTACTTCTAGTCTGTACTTTTAGTGTGTACTTCTAGTCTGTACTTTTAGCGTGTACTTTTAGTGTGTACTTTTAGCGTGTTCTTTTAGTGTGTACTTTTAGTGTGTACTTTTAGTGTGTACTTTTAGTGTGTTCTTTTAGTGTGTACTTTTAGTGTGTACTTTTAGTGTGTACTTCTAGTGTGTACTTTTAGTGTGTTCTTTTAGTGTGTACTTTTAGTGTGTTCTTTTAGTGTGTACTTTTAGTGTGTTCTTTTAGTGTGTACTTTTAGTGTGTACTTTTAGTGTGTACTTTTAGTGTGTACTTTTAGTGTGTTCTTTTAGTGTGTACTTTTAGTGTGTACTTTTAGCGTGTACTTTTAGCGTGTTCTTTTAGTGTGTACTTTTAGTGTGTACTTTTAGTGTGTACTTTTAGTGTGTACTTCTAGTCTGTACTTTTAGTGTGTACTTTTAGTGTGTACTTTTAGTGTGTACTTTTAGTGTGTACTTTTAGTGTGTACTTTTAGCGTGTACTTTTAGTGTGTACTTCTAGTGTGTTCTTTTAGTGTGTACTTTTAACGTGTACTTTTAGTGTGTACTTTTAGTGTGTACTTTTAGCGTGTACTTTTAGTGTGTACTTTTAGTGTGTACTTTTAGTGTGTACTTTTAGCGTGTACTTTTAGTGTGTTCTTTTAGTGTGTTCTTTTAGTGTGTACTTCTAGTCTGTACTTTTAGTGTGTACTTTTAGTGTGTACTTTTAGTGTGTTCTTTTAGTGTGTTCTTTTAGTGTGTACTTCTAGTCTGTACTTTTAGCGTGTACTTTTAGCGTGTACTTTTAGCGTGTTCTTTTAGTGTGTACTTTTAGTGTGTACTTTTAGTGTGTACTTTTAGTGTGTACTTTTAGTGTGTACTTTTAGTGTGTACTTTTAGTGTGTTCTTTTAGTGTGTACTTCTAGTCTGTACTTTTAGCGTGTACTTTTAGCGTGTACTTTTAGTGTGTACTTTTAGTGTGTTCTTTTAGTGTGTACTTTTAGTGTGTTCTTTTAGTGTGTACTTTTAGTGTGTTCTTTTAGTGTGTACTTCTAGTCTGTACTTTTAGCGTGTACTTTTAGCGTGTACTTTTAGCGTGTTCTTTTAGTGTGTACTTTTAGTGTGTACTTTTAGTGTGTACTTTTAGTGTGTTCTTTTAGTGTGTACTTTTAGTGTGTTCTTTTAGTGTGTTCTTTTAGTGTGTACTTCTAGTCTGTACTTTTAGCGTGTACTTTTAGCGTGTAATTTTAGCGTGTTCTTTTAGTGTGTACTTTTAGTGTGTACTTTTAGTGTGTACTTTTAGTGTGTTCTTTTAGTGTGTACTTTTAGTGTGTACTTTTAGTGTGTACTTTTAGCGTGTACTTTTAGTGTGTTCTTTTAGTGTGTACTTCTAGTCTGTACTTTTAGAGTGTACTTTTAGTGTGTACTTTTAGTGTGTACTTTTAGTGTGTACTTTTAACGTGTACTTTTAGTGTGTACTTTTAGTGTGTACTTTTAGCGTGTTCTTTTAGTGTGTTCTTTTAGTGTGTACTTTTAGCGTGTACTTTTAGCGTGTACTTTAACATGTACTTTTAGTGTGTACTTTAGCGTGTACTTTTAGCGTGTACTTTAACGTGTTCTTTTAGTGTGTACTTTTAGTGTGTTCTTTTAGTGTGTACTTCTAGTCTGTACTTTTAGTGTGTACTTCTAGTCTGTACTTTTAGCGTGTACTTTTAGCGTGTACTTTTAGCGTGTACTTTTAGCGTGTACTTTTAGTGTGTACTTTTAGCGTATACTTTAACGTGCTCTTATCTTTAAACATTTCTGGGGTTTTCCACGGGAGGTAAAACTGCACGACTCTGCAAAAAGCAGCAGGTAAAACTGAGCAGTGATCAGAACGTGATAATAAATGTGAGAGAAGCAACAAACAGATAAGAGTCTCAATAATATTTCTCATGTAGAAGTGCAGGAAGTCGTGGACCAGGAAATGACTCAAGTAAAAGTTCAATTTGGAAAAATAAAAGAGTAAAAAGTATTGAAACTTTCCCTGGGGCTGTTATAAAAACATAGATCGGTTTTATTTCTGTATTTCTTTTTAATATTGTTGGGTCGAATACAAAGTATTATCAGCTCCTCAGACAAACAGTTTGGTTATAAATCCAAACAGCACAGATTTGCTTTAAAAGAAATAGAGATTCTAAAAATAAAGAAATCATTGGTTCTAAAGTGTTTTCCTGATGCGTCTGAAGTGTTTGTGTCAGTGGGACCAGTTTGATAAAGCAGTGAGACGCTGAGCCTCCTGCTGTCTGACCTGTTCACTGTCACTGAAGGAGGAATTCTGTCTCTCATTTGGTTTTGTTTGTGTCTGGATGATTTGTCACCAGAGTTAAATGCAGAACAGGCTGTTGGGTCGACCCACGTGAAGCCCCTGATGTCTGCAGATGATCTTCTGGTGTTCAGCCCGAGCAGGTCTGATCTGTGGAGACACGAGGTACAGGTCTGATCTGTGGAGACACGAGGAGACACGAGGTACAGGTCTGATCTGTGGAGACACGAGGAGACACGAGGTACAGGTCTGATCTGTGGAGACACGAGCACCAGTGTGTTGAGTGTGTTTGTTTTGTTGTGTGTCTGTTTTAACTCTGGCCCAAGAGTCTGGAATAAAAGTTCAATAATAATAATAATAATAATAATAATAATAATAATAATAATAATAATAATAATAATAATAATATGTTTTATTTATTCAGAGTCTTTCTGCACACCCAATGTCGCCTTAAAACAACATAAACATTCAGTAGGATTAAAACACAGTTAAAATGATGATGATGATGTTACTTTTCCTTTTACCGGCAGCTCGGTGGCTGAGGGGCCCTCACGCCCAGGGCAGCTGTGGCTACAACAGGAGTTGACACCACCGGGTCTGGAGTGAGTGAAGAATGGTGTAAATGAAGCTCTGTGAAGCGTCTCTGGGGACACGAGTCTGTGAAAAACACTGTAGAAATAAAGTCACTTGTACATATACACTTAGAATGATGCTATTATTATTGTTTGTACTGTCAGGGGCCCCTACAGCCGCAGGGCCCAACGTTTTATCAACGGTCTCACCAGTCAGCTTATGCCCCCTGCATGAACAGCAGTGCCCCAGCGCCCCCTGCTGAAGGTCATGCATATTTCTTCTTGCTCACATGTGGAGGTCAACATCGAGTCCATGGGCAAAGCGACCCCGACGTGACGGCGAATGACGCGCTCGAAAACGTTTACGATTCTACAACTTGAAGCACAGAATAGAGCAAAGACATGTCACTCACTCCTCATCACAGGGACAGAAAAGTCTGGTGCTCATAAAGTTCAATAAGAAAAAAAACTCAATATGCAGAATTTTATTTTATACAACAGGTTTCTGCTCACCTTTTATTTGGGTCGTGTACGACTTCAGAGCACGAGGATCAACATGGAGACTCTACAGAGAGAATCTGTGAGTCTGAGAGTCTGTGAGAGTCTGTGAGTCTGTGAGAGTCTGTGAGTCTGTGTCTGTGAGAGTCTGTGAGTCTGAGTCTGTGAGAGTCTGTGAGTCTGAGTCTGTGAGAGTCTGTGAGTCTGAGTCTGTGAGAGTCTGTGAGTCTGAGTCTGTGAGAGTCTGTGAGTCTGTGAGTCTGTGAGTCTGTGAGTCTGTGAGTCTGTGAGTCTGTGAGTCTGTGAGTCTGAGTCTGTGAGAGTCTGTGAGTCTGTGAGTCTGTGAGAGTCTGTGAGTCTGTGAGTCTGTGAGTCTGTGAGAGTCTGTGAGTCTGTGAGAGTCTGTGAGTCTGAGTCTGTGAGTCTGTGAGAGTCTGTGAGTCTGAGTCTGTGAGTCTGTGAGTCTGAGTCTGTGAGTCTGTGAGTCTGTGAGTCTGAGTCTGTGAGTCTGTGAGTCTGAGAGTCTGTGAGAGTCTGTGAGTCTGTGAGTCTGTGTGAGTCTGTGAGTCTGTGAGTCTGTGAGTCTGAGTCTGTGAGAGTCTGTGAGTCTGTGAGTCTGTGAGTCTGTGTGAGTCTGTGAGTCTGTGTGAGTCTGTGAGTCTGAGTCTGTGAGAGTCTGTGAGTCTGAGAGTCTGTGAGAGTCTGTGAGTCTGTGAGTCTGTGAGTCTGTGAGTCTGTGAGTCTGTGAGTCTGTGTGAGTCTGTGAGAGTCTGAGTCTGTGAGAGTCTGTGAGTCTGTGTCTGTGAGAGTCTGTGAGTCTGAGTCTGTGAGTCTGTGAGTCTGTGAGAGTCTGAGTCTGTGAGTCTGTGAGAGTCTGTGAGTCTGAGTCTGTGAGAGTCTGTGAGTCTGTGAGTCTGTGTGAGTCTGTGAGAGTCTGTGAGTCTGTGAGTCTGTGAGTCTGAGTCTGTGAGTCTGTGAGTCTGAGTCTGTGAGTCTGTGAGTCTGTGTGAGTCTGTGAGAGTCTGAGTCTGTGAGTCAGTCTGTGAGTCTGTGTGAGTCTGTGAGTCTGTGAGTCTGAGTCTGTGAGTCTGTGAGTCTGAGTCTGTGAGTCTGTGAGTCTGTGAGAGTCTGAGTCTGTGAGTCTGTGAGTCTGTGAGTCTGTGAGTCTGTGAGTCTGTGAGAGTCTGAGTCTGTGAGTCTGTGAGTCTGTGAGAGTCTGAGTCTGTGAGTCTGTGAGTCTGTGAGTCTGTGAGTCTGTGAGTCTGTGAGTCTGTGAGTCTGTGAGAGTCTGAGTCTGTGAGTCTGTGAGTCTGTGAGAGTCTGTGAGTCTGAGAGTCTGTGAGAGTCTGTGAGTCTGTGAGTCTGTGTGAGTCTGTGAGTCTGTGAGAGTCTGTGAGTCTGTGAGAGTCTGTGAGTCTGTGAGTCTGTGAGTCTGTGAGTCTGTGAGTCTGTGAGAGTCTGTGAGAATCTGTGAGTCTGCGAGTCTGCGAGAGTCTGAGTCTGTGAGTCTGTGAGAGTCTGAGTCTGTGAGAGTCTGAGTCTGTGAGTCTGTGAGAGTCTGTGAGTCTGAGTCTGTGAGAGTCTGTGTCTGTGAGTCTGTGAGTCTGAGTCTGTGAGAGTCTGTGAGTCAGAGTCTGTGAGAGTCTGTGAGTCTGAGTCTGTGAGAGTCTGTGAGTCTGAGTCTGTGAGAGTCTGTGAGTCTGTGTGAGTCTGTGAGTCTGTGTGAGTCTGTGAGAGTCTGTGAGAGTCTGAGTCTGTGAGAGTCTGTGAGTCTGTGAGAGTCTGTGAGTCTGAGAGTCTGTGAGTCTGTGAGTCTGTGTGAGTCTGTGTGAGTCTGTGAGAGTCTGTGTGAGTCTGTGAGTCTGTGAGTCTGTGAGTCTGTGAGTCTGTGTGAGTCTGTGAGAGTCTGAGTCTGTGAGTCAGTGAGTCTGTGAGTCTGTGTGAGTCTGTGAGTCTGAGTCTGTGAGTCTGAGTCTGTGAGTCTGAGTCTGTGAATCTGTGAGTCTGAGTCTGTGAGTCTGAGTCTGTGAGTCTGAGTCTGTGTGAGTCTGTGAGAGTCTGAGTCTGTGAGTCTGTGAGTCTGTGAGTCTGTGAGTCTGAGTCTGTGAGTCTGAGTCTGTGTGAGTCTGTGAGAGTCTGAGTCTGTGAGTCTGTGAGTCTGTGAGTCTGTGTGAGTCTGTGAGAGTCTGAGTCTGTGAGTCAGTGAGTCTGAGTCTGTGAGAGTCTGAGTCTGTGAGTCTGTGAGTCTGTGAGTCTGTGTGAGTCTGTGAGTCTGTGAGTCTGTGAGTCTGTGAGTCTGTGAGTCTGTGAGAGTCTGAGTCTGTGAGAGTCTGTGAGTCTGTGAGAGTCTGTGTGTCTGTGAGTCTGTGAGTCTGAGAGTCTGTGAGTCTGTGAGTCTGTGTGAGTCTGTGAGTCTGAGTCTGTGAGTCTGTGAGTCTGTGTGAGTCTGTGAGTCTGAGTCTGTGAGTCTGTGTGAGTCTGAGAGTCTGTGAGTCTGTGAGTCTGTGAGTCTGTGTGAGTCTGTAAGTCTGTGTGAGTCTGTGAGTCTGAGTCTGTGAGAGTCTGTGAGTCTGAGAGTCTGTGAGAGTCTGTGAGTCTGTGTGAGTCTGTGTGAGTCTGTGAGTCTGTGTGAGTCTGTGAGTCTGAGTCTGTGAGAGTCTGTGAGTCTGAGAGTCTGTGAGAGTCTGTGAGTCTGTGAGTCTGTGAGTCTGAGAATCTGTGAGAGTCTGAGTCTGTGAGTCTGTGTGAGTCTGTGAGAGTCTGAGTCTGTGAGTCTGTGAGTCTGTGAGAGTCTGAGTCTGTGAGAGTCTGTGAGTCTGTGTGAGTCTGTGTGAGTCTGTGAGTCTGAGTCTGTGAGACTCTGTGAGAGTGTGAGTCTGTGCGTCTGTGAGTCTGTGAGTCTGTGAGTCTGTGAGTCTGTGAGAGTCTGTGAGTCTGTGAGTCTGTGAGTCTGAGAGTCTGTGAGAGTCTGTGAGAGTCTGAGTCTGTGAGTCTGTGAGAGTCTGAGTCTGTGAGTCTGAGAGTCTGAGTCTGAGTCTGTGAGAGTCTGAGTCTGTGAGTCTGTGAGAGTCTGTGAGTCTGTGAGTCTGTGAGTCTGAGAGTCTGTGAGTCTGTGAGAGTCTGTGAGTCCGAGTCTGTGAGTCTGTGAGAGTCTGAGTCTGTGAGAGTCTGAGTCTGTGAGAGTCTGTGAGTCTGTGAGTCTGTGAGTCTGAGAGTCAGTGAGTCTGTGAGAGTCTGTGAGTCTGTGAGAGTCTGTGAGAGTCTGTGAGAGTCTGTGAGTCTGTGTGAGTCTGTGAGTCTGAGAATCTGTGAGTCTGTGAGAGTCTGAGTCTGTGAGTCTGAGTCTGTGAGAGTCTGTGAGTCTGAGAGTCTGTGAGAGTCTGTGAGTCTGTGAGAGTCTGTGAGTCTGTGAGAGTCTGTGAGTCTGTGTGAGTCTGTGTGAGTCTGTGAGTCTGTGAGAGTCTGTGAGTCTGAGAGTGTGTGAGTCTGTGAGTCTGTGAGAATCTGTGAGTCTGTGAGAGTCTGTGAGTCTGTGAGAGTCTGTGAGTCTGAGTCTGTGAGAGTCTGTGAGTCTGAGAGTCTGAGTCTGTGAGAGTCTGAGTCTGTGAGTCTGTGAGAGTCTGAGTCTGTGAGTCTGTGAGAGTCTGAGTCTGTGAGTCTGTGAGTCTGAGTCTGTGAGAGTCTGAGTCTGTGAGTCTGTGAATCTGTGAGAGTCTGTGTGTCTGTGAGTCTGAGAGTCTGTGAGTCTGTGCGAGTCTGTGAGTCTGAGTCTGTGAGTCTGTGTGAGTCTGTGAGTCTGTGAGAGTCTGTGAGTCTGTGAGAGTCTGTGAGTCTGTGAGAGTCTGAGTCTGTGAGTCTCTGTGAGTCTGTGAGTCTGAGTCTGTGAGAGTCTGTGAGTCTGAGAGTCTGTGAGAGTCTGTGAGTCTGTGTGAGTCTGTGTGAGTCTGTGTGAGTCTGTGAGAGTCTGCGTGAGTCTGTGAGTCTGTGTGAGTCTGTGATTCTGAGTCTGTGAGAGTCTGTGAGTCTGAGAGTCTGTGAGTCTGTGAGTCTGAGAATCTGTGAGAGTCTGAGTCTGTGAGTCTGTGTAAGTCTGTGAGTCTGTGAGAGTCTGTGAGTCTGAGTCTGTGCGTCTGTGAGTCTGTGAGTCTGAGAGTCTGTGAGAGTCTGTGAGAGTCTGTGAGTCTGAGTCTGTGAGTCTGTGTGAGTCAGTGTGTCTGTGAGTCTGTGAGTCTGTGAGTCTGTGAGTCTGAGTCTGTGAGAGTCTGAGTCTGTGAGTCTGTGAGTCTGTGAGAGTCTGTGTGTCTGTGAGTCTGTGAGTCTGAGAGTCTGTGAGTCTGTGAGTCTGTGAGTCTGAGTCTGTGAGTCTGTGAGTCTGTGAGTCTGAGAGTCTGTGAGTCTGTGAGAGTCTGAGTCTGTGAGTCTGTGAGTCTGTGAGTCTGTGAGAGTCTGTGAGTCTGTGAGTCTGTGAGTCTGTGAGTCTGTGAGTCTGTGAGTCTGTGAGTCTGTGAGAGTCTGAGTCTGTGAGTCTGTGAGTCTGAGAGTCTGAGTCTGTGAGAGTCTGAGTCTGTGAGTCTGTGAGAGTCTGAGTCTGTGAGTCTGTGTAAGTCTGTGAGTCTGTGAGAGTCTGTGAGTCTGAGTCTGTGCGTCTGTGAGTCTGAGAGTCTGTGAGAGTCTGTGAGAGTCTGTGAGTCTGAGAGTCTGTGAGTCTGTGTGAGTCAGTGTGTCTGTGAGTCTGTGTGAGTCTGTGAGTCTGTGAGTCTGAGAGTCTGTGAGTCTGTGAGAGTCTGAGTCTGTGAGTCTGTGAGTCTGTGAGTCTGAGCGTCTGAGTCTGTGAGAGTCTGAGTCTGTCAGTCTGTGAGTCTGTGAGAGTCTGTGTGTCTGTGAGTCTGTGAGTCTGAGAGTCTGTGAGTCTGTGAGTCTGTGTGAGTCTGAGAGTCTCAGTCTGTGAGTCTGAGAATCTGTGAGTCTGTGAGAGTCTGAGTCTGTGAGTCTGAGTCTGTGAGAGTCTGTGAGTCTGAGAGTCTGTGAGAGTCTGTGAGTCTGTGAGAGTCTGTGTGAGTCTGTGTGAGTCTGTGAGTCTGTGAGTCTGTGAGTCTGAGTCTGTGAGTCTGTGAGAGTCTGAGTCTGTGAGTCTGTGAGAGTCTGAGTCTGTGAGTCTGTGAGTCTGAGTCTGTGAGAGTCTGAGTCTGTGAGTCTGTGAGTCTGTGAGAGTCTGTGTGTCTGTGAGTCTGAGAGTCTGTGAGTCTGTGCGAGTCTGTGAAGCTGAGAGTCTGAGTGAGTCTGTGAGTCTGTGAGAGTTTGTGAGTCTGTGAGAGTCTGTGAGTCTGTGAGAGTCTGTGAGTCTGTGCGAGTCTGTGAATCTGAGAGTCTGTGTGAGTCTGTGAGTCTGAGAGTCTGTGAGTCTGTGAGAGTCTGTGAGTCTGAGTCTGTGAGTCTGAGAGTCTGTGAGAGTCTGTGAGTCTGAGTCTGTGAGTCTGTGAGAGTCTGTGAGAGTCTGTGAGTCTGTGAGAGTCTGTGAGTCTGTGAGTCTGAGAGCCTGTGAGAGTCTGTGAGTCTGAGTCTGTGAGTCTGTGAGTCTGTGAGTCTGAGAGTCTGAGAGTCTGTGAGTCTGAGAGTCTGTGAGTCTGTGAGAGTCTGTGTGTCTGTGAGTCTGTGAGTCTGAGAGTCTGTGAGTCTGAAAGTCTGTGAGTCGGTGTGAGTCGGTGTGAGTCTGTGAGAGTCTGAGTCTGTGAGTCTGTGAGTCTGAGAGTCTGAGTCTGTGAGAGTCTGAGTCTGTGAGTCTGAGAGTCTGTGAGTCTGTGAGTCTGTGAGTCTGTGAGTCTGAGTCTGTGAGTCTGTGAGAGTCTGTGTGTCTGTGAGTCTGTGAGTCTGAGAGTCTGTGAGTCTGAAAGTCTGTGAGTCGGTGTGAGTCTGTGTGAGTCTGTGAGAGTCTGAGTCTGTGAGTCTGTGAGTCTGTGAGTCTGAGTCTGTGAGAGTCTGAGTCTGTGAGTCTGTGAGTCTGTGAGTCTGAGTCTGTGAGTCTGTGAGTCTGTGAGTCTGTGAGTCTGTGAGTCTGTGAGTCTGTGAGTCTGTGAGTCTGTGAGTCTGTGAGTCTGAGTCTGTGAGTCTGTGTCTGTGAGTCTGTGAGTCTGAGTCTGTGAGTCTGTGAGTCTGTGAGAGTCTGAGTCTGTGAGTCTGTGAGTCTGTGAGAGTCTGAGTCTGTGAGTCTGTGAGTCTGTGAGAGTCTGTGAGTCTGAGTCTGTGCGTCTGTGAGTCTGAGAGTCTGTGAGAGTCTGTGAGAGTCTGAGTCTGAGTCTGTGAGTCTGTGTGAGTCTGTGAGTCTGTGAGTCTGAGAGTCTGTGAGTCGGTGTGAGTCTCTGTGAGTCTGTGAGAGTCTGAGTCTGTGAGTCTGTGAGTCTGTGAGTCTGAGAGTCTGAGTCTGTGAGAGTCTGAGTCTGTCAGTCTGTGAGAGTCTGTGTGTCTGTGAGTCTGTGAGTCTGAGAGTCTGTGAGTCTGTGAGTCTGTGAGTCTGTGAGAGTCTGAGTCTGTGAGTCTGTGAGAGTCTGAGTCTGTGAGTCTGTGAGTCTGAGAGTCTGAGTCTGTGAGAGTCTGAGTCTGTGAGTCTGTGAGTCTGTGAGAGTCTGAGTCTGTGAGTCTGTGAGAGTCTGAGTCTGTGAATCTGTGAGTCTGTGAGAGTCTGTGAGTCTAAGAGAGTCTGTGAGTCTGTGAGAGTCTGTGAGTTTGTGAGTCTGTGAGAGTCTGTGAGTCTGTGAGTGTCTGTGAGTCTGAGTCTGTGAGAGTCTGAGTCTGTGAGTCTGTGAGAGTCTGTGAGTCTGTGAGAGTCTGTGAGTCTGTGAGAGTCTGAGTCTGTGAGAGTCTGAGAGTCTGAGTCTGTGAGTCTGTGAGAGTCTGTGAGTCTGTGTGAGTCTGTGAGTCTGAGTCTGTGAGAGTCTGAGTCTGTGAGTCTGTGAGAGTCTGAGTCTGTGAGTCTGTGAGTCTGTGAGAGTCTGAGTCTGTGAGTCTGTGAGTCTGAGTCTGTGAGAGTCTGAGTCTGTGAGTCTGTGAGTCTGTGAGTCTGTGAGTCTGTGAGTCTGTGAGTCTGTGAGTCTGTGAGTCTGTGAGAGTCTGTGTGTCTGTGAGTCTGAGAGTCTGTGAGTCTGTGCGAGTCTGTGAGTCTGTGAGAGTCTGTGAGTCTGTGAGAGTCTGAGTCTGTGAGTCTCTGTGAGTCTGAGTCTGTGAGTCTGAGAGTCTGTGAGTCTGTGAGAGTCTGTGAGTCTGAGTCTGTGAGTCTGTGAGTCTGAGTCTGTGAGTCTGTGTGAGTCTGTGAGAGTCTGTGAGAGTCTGTGAGTCTGTGAGAGTCTGTGAGTCTGTGAGTCTGAGAGTCTGTGTGAGTCTGTGAGTCTGAGTCTGTGAGTCTGTGAGTCTGAGAGTCTGAGAGTCTGTGAGTCTGTGAGAGTCTGTGTGTCTGTGAGTCTGTGAGTCTGAGAGTCTGAGAGTCTGAGAGTCTGTGAGTCTGAAAGTCTGTGAGTCGGTGTGAGTCTGTGTGAGTCTGTGAGAGTCTGAGTCTGTGAGTCTGTGAGTCTGAGAGTCTGAGTCTGTGAGAGTCTGAGTCTGTGAGTCTGTGAGAGTCTGAGTCTGTGAGAGTCTGTGAGTCTGTGAGTCTGTGAGTCTGAGAGTCTGAGTCTGTGAGAGTCTGAGTCTGTGAGTCTGTGAGAGTCTGAGTCTGTGAGTCTGAGAGTCTGAGTCTGAGTCTGTGAGAGTCTGTGAGTCTGTGAGAGTCTGTGAGTCTGTGAGTCTGAGTCTGTGAGTCTGTGAGTCTGTGAGTCTGTGAGTCTGTGAGTCTGTGAGTCTGTGAGTCTGTGAGTCTGTGAGTCTGAGTCTGTGAGTCTGTGAGTCTGTGAGTCTGTGAGTCTGAGTCTGTGAGTCTGAGTCTGTGAGTCTGAGTCTGTGAGTCTGTGAGTCTGTGAGTCTGTGAGTCTGAGTCTGAGTCTGTGAGTCTGAGTCTGTGAGTCTGTGAGTCTGTGAGTCTGTGAGTCTGTGAGTCTGTGAGTCTGAGTCTGTGAGTCTGTGAGTCTGTGAGTCTGTGAGTCTGTGAGTCTGAGTCTGTGAGTCTGTGAGAGTCTGTGAGTCTGAGAATCTGTGAGAGTCTGAGTCTGTGAGTCTGTGTGAGTCTGTGAGAGTCTGTGAGTCTGTGAGAGTGTGAGTCTGTGTGAGTCTGTGAGTCTGTGAGAGTCTGTGAGTCTGTGAGAGTCTGTGAGTCTGTGAGTCTGTGTGAGTCTGTGAGTCTGTGAGAGTCTGTGAGTCTGTGAGAGTCTGAGTCTGTGAGTCTGTGTGAGTCTGTGAGAGTCTGTGAGTCTGTGAGAGTGTGAGTCTGTGTGAGTCTGTGAGTCTGTGTGAGTCTGTGAGTCTGTGAGTCTGAGTCTGTGAGTCTGTGTGAGTCTGTGAGAGTCTGTGAGTCTGAGTCTGTGTGAGTCTGAGAGTCTGTGAGTCTGAGTCTGAGTCTGTGAGAGTCTGTGAGTCTGTGTGAGTCTGTGAGTCTGTGAGAGTCTGTGAGTCTGAGTCTGTGAGAGTCTGAGTCTGTGTGAGTCTGTGAGTCTGTGAGAGTCTGTGAGTCTGAGAGTGTGTGAGTCTGTGAGTCTGTGAGTCTGTGAGAGTCTGTGAGTCTGTGAGAGTCTGTGAGTCTGTGAGTCTGTGAGTCTGTGAGTCTGTGAGTCTGTGAGTCTGAGTCTGTGAGTCTGTGAGTCTGTGAGTCTGTGAGAGTCTGTGAGAGTCTGTGAGTCTGTGAGTCTGAGTCTGTGAGTCTGTGAGAGTCTGTGAGTCTGTGAGAGTCTGTGAGAGTCTGTGAGTCTGAGAGTCTGTGAGTCTGTGAGCTGTAGTCTGAGTCTGTGAGTCTGTGTGAGTCTGTGTGAGTCTGTGAGAGTCTGTGAGTCTGAGTCTGTGAGTCTGAGTCTGTGAGTCTGTGAGTCTGTGAGCCTGAGTCTGAGTCTGTGAGTCTGTGAGTCTGTGAGTCTGTGAGTCTGAGTCTGAGTCTGTGAGTCTGTGAGTCTGAGTCTGTGAGTCTGTGAGTCTGTGAGTCTGAGTCTGTGAGACTGAGTCTGTGAGTCTGTGAGTCTGTGAGTCTGTGAGTCTGTGAGTCTGTGTAAGTCTGTGAGTCTGTGAGAGTCTGTGAGTCTGAGTCTGTGCGTCTGTGAGTCTGAGAGTCTGTGAGAGTCTGTGAGAGTCTGAGTCTGAGTCTGTGAGTCTGTGTGAGTCAGTGTGTCTGTGAGTTTGTGAGTCTGTGAGAGTCTGTGAGTCTGTGAGTCTAAGAATCTGTGAGAGTCTGAGTCTGTGAGTTTGTGTAAGTCTGTGAGTCTGTGAGAGTCTGTGAGTCTGAGTCTGTGCGTCTGTGAGTCTGAGAGTCTGTGAGAGTCTGTGAGTCTGTGAGTCGGAGAGTCTGTGAGTCTGTGTGTCTGTGAGTCTGAGAGTCTGAGTCTGTGAGAGTCTATGTGAGTCTGAGTCTGTGAGAGTCTGTGAATCTGTGAGTCTGTGAGAGTCTGAGTCTGTGAGTCTGTGTGAGTCTGTGAGAGTCTGTGAGTCTGTGAGAGTGTGAGTCTGTGTGAGTCTGTGAGTCTGTGAGAGTCTGTGAGTCTGTGAGAGTCTGAGTCTGTGAGTCTGTGAGTCTGTGAGTCTGTGAGTCTGTGAGTCTGTGAGTCTGTGAGTCTGTGAGTCTGAGTCTGTGAGTCTGTGAGTCTGAGTCTGTGAGTCTGAGTCTGTGAGTCTGAGTCTGTGAGTCTGTGAGTCTGTGAGTCTGTGAGTCTGTGAGTCTGTGAGTCTGTGAGTCTGTGAGTCTGTGAGTCTGTGAGTCTGAGTCTGTGAGTCTGTGTGAGTCTGTGAGAGTCTGTGAGTCTGTGAGTCTGAGTCTGTGAGTCTGTGAGAGTCTGTGAGTCTGTGAGAGTCTGAGTCTGTGAGTCTGTGAGTCTGAGAGTCTGAGTCTGTGAGAGTCTGAGTCTGTCAGTCTGTGAGAGTCTGTGTGTCTGTGAGTCTGTGAGTCTGAGAGTCTGTGAGTCTGTGAGTCTGTGTGAGTCTGAGAGTCTGTGAGAGTCTGTGAGTCTGTGAGTCTGTGAGTCTGTGAGTCTGTGAGAGTCTGTGAGTCTGTGAGTCTGTGAGTCTGTGAGTCTGTGTGTCTGTGAGTCTGTGAGTCTGTGTGAGTCTGTGTGAGTCTGAGAGTCTGAGTCTGTGAGTCTGTGAGAGTCTGAGTCTGTGAGAGTCTGAGTCTGTGAGTCTGTGAATCTGTGAGAGTCTGTGAGAGTCTGTGAGTCTGTGAGTCTGTGAGAGTCTGTGAGTCTGTGTGAGTCTGTGTGAGTCTGTGAGAGTCTGTGTGAGTCTGTGAGTCTGTGTGAGTCTGTGAGTCTGAGTCTGTGAGTCTGTGAGTCTGTGTGAGTCTGTGAGAGTCTGTGAGAGTCTGTGAGTCTGTGAGAGTCTGTGAGTCTGTGAGTCTGAGAGTCTGTGTGAGTCTGTGAGTCTGAGTCTGTGAGAGTCTGTGAGTCTGAGAGTCTGTGAGAGTCTGTGAGTCTGTGAGTCTGAGAATCTGTGAGAGTCTGAGTCTGTGAGTCTGTGTGAGTCTGTGAGAGTCTGTGAGTCTGTGAGAGTGTGAGTCTGTGTGAGTCTGTGAGTCTGTGAGTCTGTGAGAGTCTGAGTCTGTGAGTCTGTGAGTCTGTGAGAGTCTGAGTCTGTGAGAGTCTGTGAGAGTCTGTGAGAGTCTGAGTCTGTGAGTCTGTGAGAGTCTGAGTCTGTGAGAGTCTGTGAGTCTGTGAGTCTGTGTGAGTCTGTGAGTCTGTGAGAGTCTGTGAGTCTGAGTCTGTGAGAGTCTGTGAGTCTGTGAGAGTCTGTGAGTCTGAGTCTGTGAGTCTGTGAGAGTCTGTGAGTCTGTGTGAGTCTGTGAGTCTGTGAGGCTGTGTGAGTCTGTGAGTCTGTGAGAGTCTGTGAGTCTGTGAGAGTCTGTGAGTCTGTGAGAGTCTGTGAGTCTGTGAGAGTCTGTGAGTCTGTGAGTCTGTGAGAGTCTGAGTCTGTGAGTCTGTGAGTCTGTGAGTCTGTGAGTCTGTGAGTCTGTGAGTCTGTGAGTCTGTGAGTCTGTGAGTCTGTGAGTGTGAGTCTGTGAGTCTGTGTCTGTGAGTCTGTGAGTCTGTGAGTCTATAAGTCTGTGAGTCTGAGAGTCTGTGAGTCTGAGTCTGTGAGTCTGAGTCTGTGAGTCTGTGAGTCTGAGTTTGTGAGTCTGATAGTCTGTGAGTCTGAGTCTGTGAGTCTGTGAGTCTGATACTGTGAGTCTGTATGTGTGAGTATGAGACTGAGAGTCTGTGAGTCTGTGAGTCTGTGAGTCTGTGAGTCTGAGAGTCTGTGAGTCTGTGTGAGTCTGTGAGTCTGAGTCTGTGTGAGTCTGTGAGTCTGTGAGAGTCTGTGAGTCTGTGAGAGTCTGTGAGTCTGTGAGAGTCTGAGTCTGTGAGTCTGTGAGTCTGTGAGTCTGTGAGAGTCTGTGAGTCTGAGTCTGTGAGTCTGTGAGTCTGTGAGTGTGTGAGTCTGTGAGTCTGAGTCTGAGTCTCTGTGAGTCTGTGAGTCTGTGAGTCTGTGAGAGTCTGTGTCTGTGAGAGTCTGTGAGTCTGTGAGAGTCTGAGTCTGTGAGTCTGAGTCTGTGAGTCTGTGAGTCTGTGAGAGTCTGTGAGTCTGTGAGAGTCTGAGTCTGTGAGTCTGTGTGAGTCTGTGAGTGTCTGTGAGTCTGTGAGAGTCTGTGAGTCTGTGAGAGTCTGAGTCTGTGAGTCTGAGTCTGTGAGTCTGTGAGTCTGAGTCTGTGAGTCTGTGTGAGTCTGTGAGTCTGAGTCTGTGAGTCTGTGAGTCTGAGTCTGTGTGAGTCTGTGAGTCTGATTCTGAGAGTCTGAGTCTGAGTCTGTGAGAGTCTGTGTGTCTGTGAGTCTGTGAGTCTGTAAGAGTCTGTGTGTCTGTGAGTCTGAGAGTCTGAGTCTGTGAGTCTGAGTGTGTGAGTCTGAGTCTGTGAGTCTGTGTGAGTCTGTGAGTCTGTGAGTCTGTGAGAGTCTGTGAGTCTGTGAGAGTCTGTGAGTCTGTGAGAGTCTGAGTCTGTGAGTCTGTGAGTCTGTGTGAGTCTGTGAGTCTGTGAGTCTGTGTGAGTCTGTGAGTCTGAGTCTGTGAGTCTGTGAGTCTGTGTGAGTCTGTGAGTCTGTGAGTCTGTGAGAGTCTGTGAGTCTGTGAGAGTCTGTGAGTCTGTGAGAGTCTGAGTCTGTGAGTCTGTGAGAGTCTGTGAGTCTGTGAGAGTCTGAGTCTGTGAGTCTGTGAGAGTGTGAGTCTGTGAGTCTGTGAGTCTGTGAGTCTGAGTCTGTGAGTCTGTGAGTTTGAGTATGTGAGTCTGTGAGTCTGTGAGTCTGTGAGTCTGTGAGTCTGAGTCTGTGAATCTGTGAGTCTGAGTCTGTGAGTCTGAGTCTGTGAGTCTGTGAGTCTGAGTCTGTGAGTGTGAGTCTGTGAGTCTGTGAGTCTGTGTCTGTGAGTCTGTGAGTCTGTGAGTCTGTGAGTCTGTGAGTGTGAGTCTGTGAGTCTGTGTCTGTGAGTCTGTGAGTCTGTGAGTCTGTGAGAGTCTGTGAGTCTGAGTCTGTGAGTCTGAGTCTGTGAGTCTGTGAGAGTCTGAGTCTGTGTGAGTCTGTGAGTCTGTGAGAGTCTGTGAGAGTCTGTGTGAGTCTGTGAGTCTGTGAGAGTCTGTGAGTCTGTGAGAGTCTGAGTCTGTGAGTCTGTGAGTCTGTGTGAGTCTGTGAGAGTCTGTGAGTCTGTGAGAGTCTGTGAGTCTGAGTCTGTGAGTCTGAGTCTGTGAGTCTGTGAGAGTCTGTGAGTCTGTGTGAGTCTGTGAGTCTGTGAGTCTGAGATTCTGAGTCTGTGAGAGTCTGAGTCTGTGAGAGTCTGTGTGTCTGTGAGTCTGAGAGTCTGTGAGTCTGTGTGAGTCTGAGTCTGTGTGAGTCTGTGAGTGTGTGAGAGTCTGTGAGTCTGTGAGAGTCTGTGAGTCTGTGAGAGTCTGAGTCTGTGAGTCTGTGAGTCTGTGAGTCTGTGAGTCTGTGAGTCTGTGAGTCTGTGAGTCTTTGAGTCTGAGAGTCTGTGAGTCTGAGTCTGTGAGTCTGAGTCTGTGTGAGTCTGTGAGTCTGTGAGAGTCTGTGAGTCTGTGAGAGTCTGAGTCTGTGAGTCTGTGTGTGTTTGAGTCTGTGTGTCTGTGAGTGTGTGAGTGTGTGTGAGTCTGTTTGTCTGAGTGTCTGTGTGAGTGTGTGTGAGTCTGTGAGTCTGAGTCTGTGAGTCTGTGAGAGTCTGTGAGTCTGTGAGAGTCTGAGTTTGTGAGTCTGTGAGTCTGAGAGTCTGTGAGAGTCTGTGAGTCTGAGTCTGTGAGTCTGTGAGTCTGTGAGTCTGTGAGTCTGTGAGTCTGAGTCTGAGTCTCTGTGAGTCTGTGAGTCTGTGAGAGTCTGTGTCTGTGAGAGTGTGTGTGTGTGAGTGTGTGAGAGTCTGTGTGTCTATGTGAGTCTGTGAGTCTGTGAGTCTGAGAGTCTGTGAGTCTGTGTGAGTCTGTGAGTCTGAGTCTGTGAGTCTGTGAGAGTCTGTGAGTCTGTGAGAGTCTGAGTCTGTGAGTCTGTGAGTCTGAGAGTCTGTGAGAGTCTGTGAGTCTGAGTCTGTGAGTCTGTGAGTCTGTGAGTCTGTGAGTCTGTGAGTCTGTGAGTCTGTGAGTCTGTGAGTCTGAGTCTGAGTCTCTGTGAGTCTGTGAGTCTGTGAGAGTCTGTGTCTGTGAGAGTCTGAGTCTGTGAGTCTGTGAGAGTCTGTGTGTCTGTGAGTCTGAGAGTCTGTGAGTCTATGTGTCTGTGAGTCTGTGAGTCTGTGTGAGTCTGTGTGAGTCTGAGAGTCTGAGTCTGTGAGTCTGAGAGTCTGAGTCTGTGAGAGTCTGAGTCTGTGAGTCTGTGAGTCTGTGAGAGTCTGAGTCTGTGAGTCTGTGAGAGTCTGTGTGTCTGTGAGTCTGAGAGTCTGTGAGTCTGTGTGAGTCTGTGTGAGTCTGTGAGTCTGAGTCTGTGAGAGTCTGTGAGTCTGTGAGAGTCTGAGTCTGTGAGTCTGTGAGTCTGTGAGTCTGTGAGTCTGTGTGAGTCTGAGAGTCTGTGAGTCTGTGAGTCTGAGTCTGTGAGTCTGTGTGAGTCAGTGTGTCTGTGAGTCTGTGAGTCTGTGTGAGTCTGTGAATCTGTAAGTCTGAGAGTCTGTGAGTCTGTAAGTCTGTGAGTCTGTGAGTCTGTGAGTCTGTGTGAGTCTGTGAGTCTGTGAGAGTCTGTGAGTCTGTGAGAGTCTGTGAGAGTCTGTGAGTCCGAGTCTGTGAGTCTGTGAGAGTCTGTGAGAGTCTGTGAGTCTGTGAGAGTCTGTGAGTCTGTGAGTCTGTGAGTCTGTGAGTCTGTGAGAGTCTGAGTCTGTGAGAGTCTGTGAGTCTGAGAGTCTGTAAGAGTCTGTGAGTCTGTGAGTCTGTGAGAGTCTGTGAGAGTCTGTGAGTCTGTGAGAGTCTGTGAGAGTCTGAGTCTGTGAGTCTGTGAGAGTCTGTGAGAGTCTGAGTCTGTGAGTCTGTGAGTCTGTGAGAATCTGTGAGAGTCTGTGAGTCTGTGAGAGTCTGTGAGTCTGTGAGAGTCTGTGAGTCTGTGAGAGTCTGAGTCTGTGAGTCTGTGAGAGTCTGTGAGAGTCTGAGTCTGTGAGTCTGTGAGAGTCTGAGTCTGTGAGAGTCTATGAGTCTGAGAGTCTGTGAGAGTCTGTGAGTCTGAGTCTGTGAGAGTCTGTGAGTCTGTGAGAGTCTGTGAGAGTCTGTGAGAGTCTGTGAGTCTGAGTCTGTGAGAGTCTGTGAGTCTGTGAGAGTCTGTGAGTCTGTGAGAGTCTGTGAGAGTCTGTGAGTCTGTGAGAGTCTGTGAGTCTGTGAGAGTCTGTGAGTCTGTGAGAGTCTGTGAGTCTGTGAGAGTCTGTGAGAGTCTGTGAGTCTGTGAGAGTCTGTGAGTCTGTGAGTCTGTGAGTCTGTGAGAGTCTGTGAGAGTCTGTGAGTCTGTGAGAGTCTGTGAGTCTGTGAGAGTCTGAGTCTGTGAGTCTGTGAGTCTGTGAGTCTGTGAGTCTGTGAGTCTGTGAGTCTGTGAGTCTGTGAGTCTGAGAGTCTGTGAGTCTGAGTCTGTGAGTCTGAGTCTGTGAGTCTGTGAGTCTGAGTCTCTGTGAGTCTGTGAGTCTGTGAGAGTCTGTGAGTCTGTGAGAGTCTGTGTGTCTGTGAGTGTGAGAGTCTGTGAGTCTATGTGAGTCTGTGTGTCTGTGAGTCTGAGAGTCTGTGAGTCTGTGTGAGTCTGTGAGTCTGAGTCTGTGTGAGTCTGTGAGTCTGTGAGAGTCTGTGAGTCTGTGAGAGTCTGTGAGTCTGTGAGAGTCTGAGTCTGTGAGTCTGTGAGTCTGAGAGTCTGTGAGAGTCTGTGAGTCTGAGTCTGTGAGTCTGTGAGTCTGTGAGTCTGTGAGTCTGTGAGTCTGAGTCTGAGTCTGTGTGAGTCTGTGAGTCTGTGAGTCTGTGTGAGTCTGTGAGTCTGAGTCTGTGAGTCTGTGAGAGTCTGTGTGTCTGTGAGTCTGTGAGTCTGAGAGTCTGTGAGTCTGTGAGTCTGTGTGAGTCTGAGAGTCTCAGTCTGTGAGTCTGAGAGTCTGTGAGAGTCTGAGTCTGTGAGTCTGTGAGTCTGTGAGAGTCTGAGTCTGTGAGTCTGTGAGTCTGTGAGTCTGTGAGTCTGAGTCTGTGAGTCTGTGAGTCTGTGAGTCTGTGAGTCTGTGAGTCTGAGTCTGTGAGTCTGTGTGAGTCTGTGAGAGTCTGTGAGTCTGTGAGTCTGAGTCTGTGAGTCTGTGAGAGTCTGTGAGTCTGTGAGAGTGTGTGTGTGTGTGTGTGTGTGAGAGTGTGAGTCTGTGAGTGTGTGAGTCTGTGAGTCTGTGTGAGTCTGAGAGTCTGTGAGTCTGTGAGTCTGTGAGAGTCTGTGTGAGTCTGTGAGTCTGTGAGTCTGTGAGAGTCTGTGAGTCTGTGAGTCTGTGAGTCTGTGAGAGTCTGAGTCTGTGAGTCTGTGAGAGTCTGTGAGAGTCTGTGAGTCTGTGAGAGTCTCTGAGTCTGTGAGAGTCTGTGAGTCTGAGTCTGTGAGTCTGTGAGAGTCTGTGAGAATCTGTGAGTCTGCGAGTCTGCGAGAGTCTGAGTCTGTGAGTCTGTGAGTCTGTGAGAGTCTGTGAGTCTGAGTCTGTGAGTCTGTGAGAGTCTGTGAGTCTGTGAGTCTGAGTCTGTGAGTCTGTGAGTCTGTGAGTCTGTGAGTCTGTGAGAGTCTGAGTCTGTGAGAGTCTGAGTCTGTGAGTCTGTGAGTCTGAGAGTCTGTGAGTCTGTGAGAGTCTGAGTCTGTGAGTCTGTGAGAGTCTGAGTCTGTGAGAGTCTGTGAGTCTGTGAGTCTGTGAGTCTGTGTGAGTCTGTGAGTCTGAGTCTGTGAGTCTGTGTGAGTCTGTGAGTCTGTGAGTCTGTGAGTCTGTGTGAGTCTGTGAGTCTGAGTCTGTGAGAGTCTGTGAGTCTGAGAGTCTGTGAGAGTCTGTGAGTCTGTGAGAGTCTGTGTGAGTCTGTGTGAGTCTGTGAGTCTGTGTGAGTCTGTGTGAGTCTGTGAGAGTCTGAGTCTGTGAGTCTGTGTGAGTCTGTGAGTCTGTGTGAGTCTGTGAGAGTCTGAGTCTGTGAGTCTGTGAGTCTGAGTCTGTGAGAGTCTGTGAGTCTGTGAGTCTGTGAGTCTGTGTGAGTCTGTGAGAGTCTGAGTCTGTGAGTCTGTGAGTCTGTGAGAGTCTGAGTCTGTGAGAGTCTGTGAGTCTGTGTGAGTCTGTGTGAGTCTGTGAGTCTGTGTGAGTCTGTGAGAGTCTGAGTCTGTGAGTCTGTGAGAGTCTGAGTCTGTGAGAGTCTGTGAGTCTGTGAGTCTGTGTGAGTCTGTGAGTCTGAGTCTGTGAGTCTGTGTGAGTCTGTGAGTCTGTGAGTCTGTGAGTCTGTGAGTCTGTGTGAGTCTGTAAGTCTGTGTGAGTCTGTGAGTCTGAGTCTGTGAGAGTCTGTGAGTCTGAGAGTCTGTGAGAGTCTGTGAGTCTGTGTGAGTCTGTGTGAGTCTGTGAGTCTGTGTGAGTCTGTGAGTCTGAGTCTGTGAGAGTCTGTGGTTTGAGAGTCTGTGAGAGTCTGTGAGTCTGTGAGTCTGTGAGTCTGAGAATCTGTGAGAGTCTGAGTCTGTGAGTCTGTGTAAGTCTGTGAGTCTGTGAGAGTCTGTGAGTCTGAGTCTGTGCGTCTGTGAGTCTGTGAGTCTGAGAGTCTGTGAGAGTCTGTGAGAGTCTGAGTCTGAGTCTGTGAGTCTGTGTGAGTCAGTGTGTCTGTGAGTCTGTGAGTCTGTGAGAGTCTGTGAGTCTGTGAGTCTGTGAGTCTGAGAGTCTGAGTCTGTGAGAGTCTGAGTCTGTGAGTCTGTGAGAGTCTGAGTCTGTGAGTCTGAGAGTCTGAGTCTGAGTCTGTGAGAGTCTGAGTCTGTGAGTCTGTGAGAGTCTGTGTGTCTGTGAGTCTGTGAGTCTGTGAGTCTGAGAGTCTGTGAGTCTGTGAGTCTGTGTGAGTCTGAGAGTCTGAGTCTGTGAGTCTGAGAGTCTGTGAGTCTGTGAGAGTCTGAGTCTGTGAGTCTGTGAGTCTGTGAGAGTCTGAGTCTGTGAGTCTGTGAGTCTGAGAGTCTGAGTCTGTGAGAGTCTGAGTCTGTGAGTCTGTGAGAGTCTGAGTCTGTGAGTCTGTGAGAGTCTGAGTCTGTGAGAGTCTGAGTCTGTGAGTCTGTGAATCTGTGAGAGTCTGTGTGTCTGTGAGTCTGAGAGTCTGTGAGTCTGTGCGAGTCTGTGAGTCTGAGTCTGTGAGTCTGTGTGAGTCTGTGAGTCTGTGAGAGTCTGTGAGTCTGTGAGAGTCTGAGTCTGTGAGTCTGTGAGTCTGTGAGTCTGTGAGTCTGTGTGAGTCTGAGAGTCTGTGAGTCTGTGAGAGTGTGAGTCTGTGAGTCTGTGTGAGTCTGAGAGTCTGTGAGGGTCTGTGAGTCTGTGAGAGTCTGTGTGAGTCTGTGAGTCTGAGAGTCTGTGAGAGTCTGTGAGTCTGTGAGTCTGTGAGTCTGTGAGAGTCTGTGAGTCTGTGAGTCTGTGAGAGTCTGTGAGTCTGTGAGAGTCTGTGAGTCTGTGAGTCTGTGAGAGTCTGTGAGTCTGTGAGTCTGTGAGTCTGTGAGAGTCTGTGAGTCTGAGTCTGTGAGTCTGTGAGAGTCTGAGTCTGTGAGAGTCTGTGAGTCTGAGAGTCTGTGTGAGTCTGTGAGAGTCTGAGTCTGAGTCTGTGAGAGTCTGTGAGTCTGTGAGAGTCTGTGAGTCTGAGTCTGTGAGTCTGTGAGAGTCTGTGAGAGTCTGTGAGTCTGTGAGAGTCTGTGAGTCTGTGAGAGTCTGTGAGAGTCTGTGAGTCCGTGAGAGTCTGTGAGAGTCTGTGAGTCTGTGAGAGTCTGAGTCTGAGTCTGTGTGAGTCTGTGTGAGTCTGTGAGAGTCTGAGTCTGAGTCTGTGAGAGTCTGTGAGTCTGTGAGTCTGTGAGTCTGTGAGTCTGAGTCTGTGAGTCTGAGTCTGTGAGTCTGTGAGTCTGTGAGTCTGTGAGAGTCTGTGAGTCTGAGTCTGTGAGTCTGTGAGTCTGTGAGTCTGTGAGAGTCTGAGTCTGTGAGAGTCTGTGAGTCTGTGAGAGTCTGTGAGTCTGTGAGTCTGTGAGAGTCTGTGAGTCTGTGAGAGTCTGTGAGTCTGTGAGAGTCTGTGAGTCTGTGAGAGTCTGTGAGAGTCTGTGAGTCTGTGAGAGTCTGTGAGTCTGTGAGAGTCTGTGAGTCTGTGAGTCTGTGAGTCTGTGAGTCTGTGAGAGTCTGTGAGTCTGTGAGAGTCTGAGTCTGTGAGTCTGTGAGTCTGTGAGTCTGTGAGTCTGTGAGTCTGTGAGTCTGTGAGTCTGTGAGTCTGTGAGTCTGAGTCTGTGAGTCTGAGTCTGTGAGTCTGTGAGTCTGAGTCTGTGAGTCTGTGAGTCTGTGAGTCTGTGAGTCTGTGAGTCTGTGAGTCTGTGAGTCTGTGAGTCTGTGAGTCTGTGAGTCTGTGAGTCTGTGAGAGTCTGTGAGTCTGTGTGAGTCTGTGAGTCTGAGTGTCTGTGAGCCTGTGAGTCTGTGAGAGTCTGTGAGTCTGTGAGAGTCTGTGAGAGTCTGTGAGTCTGTGAGAGTCTGTGAGTCTGTGTGTCTGTGAGTCTGTGAGAGTCTGTGAGTCTGAGTCTGTGAGTCTGTGAGTCTGCTGTGAGTCTGTGAGTCTGAGTGTGTGAGTCTGTGAGTCTGTGAGTCTGTGAGTCTGAGTCTGTGAGTCTGTGAGAGTCTGAGTCTGTGAGTCTGTGAGAGTCTGTGAGTCTGTGAGTCTGTGAGTCTGTGAGTCTGTGTGAGTCTGTGTGAGTCTGAGAGTCTGAGTCTGTGAGTCTGAGAGTCTGAGTCTGTGAGAGTCTGAGTCTGTGAGTCTGTGAGTCTGTGAGAGTCTGAGTCTGTGAGTCTGTGAGAGTCTGTGAGTCTGTGAGTCTGTGAGTCTGTGAGTCTGTGTGAGTCTGTGTGAGTCTGTGAGTCTGAGTCTGTGAGAGTCTGTGAGTCTGTGTGAGTCTGTGAGTCTGTGAGAGTCTGAGTCTGTGAGTCTGTGAGTCTGTGAGTCTGTGAGTCTGTGAGTCTGTGTCTGTGAGTCTGTGAGAGTCTGTGAGTCTGTGAGTCTGTGAGTCTGTGTGAGTCTGTGAGTCTGAGAGTCTGTGAGTCTGAGAGTCTGTGAGAGTCTGTGAGTCTGAGAGTGTGTGAGTCTGTGAGTCTGTGAGTCTGTGAGTCTGTGAGAGTCTGTGAGTCTGTGAGTCTGAGAGTCTCAGTCTGTGAGTCTGAGAGTCTGTGAGAGTCTGAGTCTGTGAGTCTGTGAGTCTGTGAGAGTCTGAGTCTGTGAGTCTGTGAGTCTGTGAGTCTGAGAGTCTGAGTCTGTGAGTCTGTGAGAGTCTGAGTCTGTGAGTCTGTGAGTCTGTGAGAGTCTGTGAGTCTGAGTCTGTGAGAGTCTGTGAGTCTGAGTCTGTGAGAGTCTGTGAGTCTGAGTCTGTGAGAGTCTGTGAGTCTGTGAGTCTGTGAGTCTGTGAGAGTCTGAGTCTGTGAGAGTCTGTGAGTCTGAGTCTGTGTGAGTCTGTGAGTCTGTGTGAGTCTGTGAGAGTCTGAGTCTGTGAGTCTGTGAGAGTCTGAGTCTGTGAGAGTCTGTGAGTCTGTGAGTCTGTGAGTCTGTGTGAGTCTGTGAGTCTGAGTCTGTGAGTCTGTGTGAGTCTGTGAGTCTGTGTGAGTCTGTAAGTCTGTGTGAGTCTGTGAGTCTGAGTCTGTGAGAGTCTGTGAGTCTGAGAGTCTGTGAGAGTCTGTGAGTCTGTGAGAGTCTGTGTGAGTCTGTGTGAGTCTGTGAGTCTGTGTGAGTCTGTGAGTCTGTGTGAGTCTGTGAGAGTCTGAGTCTGTGAGTCTGTGAGTCTGTGAGTCTGTGAGTCTGTGTGAGTCTGTGAGTCTGAGTCTGTGAGTCTGTGTGAGTCTGAGAGTCTGTGAGTCTGTGAGTCTGTGTGAGTCTGTGAGAGTCTGAGTCTGTGAGTCTGTGAGTCTGTGAGAGTCTGAGTCTGTGAGAGTCTGTGAGTCTGTGTGAGTCTGTGTGAGTCTGTGAGTCTGTGTGAGTCTGTGAGAGTCTGAGTCTGTGAGTCTGTGAGAGTCTGAGTCTGTGAGTCTGTGTGAGTCTGTGAGTCTGTGTGAGTCTGTGAGTCTGAGTCTGTGAGTCTGTGTGAGTCTGTGAGTCTGTGAGTCTGTGAGTCTGTGTGAGTCTGTAAGTCTGTGTGAGTCTGTGAGTCTGAGTCTGTGAGAGTCTGTGAGTCTGAGAGTCTGTGAGAGTCTGTGAGTCTGTGTGAGTCTGTGTGAGTCTGTGAGTCTTTGTGAGTCTGTGAGTCTGAGTCTGTGAGAGTCTGTGGTTTGAGAGTCTGTGAGAGTCTGTGAGTCTGTGAGTCTGTGAGTCTGAGAATCTGTGAGAGTCTGAGTCTGTGAGTCTGTGAGAGTCTGTGAGTCTGTGAGTCTGTGAGAGTCTGTGAGTCTGAGTCTGTGCGTCTGTGAGTCTGTGAGTCTGAGAGTCTGTGAGAGTCTGTGAGAGTCTGAGTCTGAGTCTGTGAGTCTGTGTGAGTCAGTGTGTCTGTGAGTCTGTGAGTCTGTGAGAGTCTGTGAGTCTGTGAGTCTGTGAGTCTGAGAGTCTGAGTCTGTGAGAGTCTGAGTCTGTGAGTCTGTGAGAGTCTGAGTCTGTGAGTCTGAGAGTCTGAGTCTGAGTCTGTGAGAGTCTGAGTCTGTGAGTCTGTGAGAGTCTGTGTGTCTGTGAGTCTGTGAGTCTGAGAGTCTGTGAGTCTGTGAGTCTGTGTGAGTCTGAGAGTCTGAGTCTGTGAGTCTGAGAGTCTGTGAGTCTGTGAGAGTCTGAGTCTGTGAGTCTGTGAGTCTGTGAGAGTCTGAGTCTGTGAGTCTGTGAGTCTGAGAGTCTGAGTCTGTGAGAGTCTGAGTCTGTGAGTCTGTGAGTCTGTGAGAGTCTGAGTCTGTGAGTCTGTGAGTCTGTGAGAGTCTGAGTCTGTGAGAGTCTGAGTCTGTGAGTCTGTGAATCTGTGAGAGTCTGTGTGTCTGTGAGTCTGAGAGTCTGTGAGTCTGTGCGAGTCTGTGAGTCTGAGTCTGTGAGTCTGTGTGAGTCTGTGAGTCTGTGAGAGTCTGTGAGTCTGTGAGAGTCTGTGAGTCTGTGAGAGTCTGAGTCTGTGAGTCTCTGTGAGTCTGTGAGTCTGAGTCTGTGAGAGTCTGTGAGTCTGAGAGTCTGTGAGAGTCTGTGAGTCTGTGAGAGTCTGTGAGTCTGTGTGAGTCTGTGTGAGTCTGTGAGAGTCTGTGAGTCTGTGAGTCTGTGTGAGTCTGTGAGTCTGAGTCTGTGAGAGTCTGTGAGTCTGAGAGTCTGTGAGTCTGTGAGTCTGAGAATCTGTGAGAGTCTGAGTCTGTGAGTCTGTGTAAGTCTGTGAGTCTGTGAGAGTCTGTGAGTCTGAGTCTGTGCGTCTGTGAGTCTGTGAGTCTGAGAGTCTGTGAGAGTCTGTGAGAGTCTGCGTGAGTCTGTGAGTCTGTGTGAGTCTGTGATTCTGAGTCTGTGAGAGTCTGTGAGTCTGAGTCTGTGCGTCTGTGAGTCTGTGAGTCTGAGAGTCTGTGAGAGTCTGTGTGTCTGTGAGTCTGTGAGTCTGAGAGTCTGTGAGTCTGTGAGTCTGTGTGAGTCTGAGAGTCTCAGTCTGTGAGTCTGAGAGTCTGTGAGTCTGTGAGAGTCTGAGTCTGTGAGTCTGTGAGTCTGTGAGTCTGTGAGAGTCTGAGTCTGTGAGTCTGTGAGTCTGAGAGTCTGAGTCTGTGAGAGTCTGAGTCTGTGAGAGTCTGAGTCTGTGAGTTTGTGTAAGTCTGTGAGTCTGTGAGAGTCTGTGAGTCTGAGTCTGTGCGTCTGTGAGTCTGAGAGTCTGTGAGAGTCTGTGAGAGTCTGTGAGTCTGTGAGTCTGTGTGAGTCAGTGTGTCTGTGAGTCTGTGTGAGTCTGTGAGTCTGTGAGTCTGAGAGTCTGTGAGTCGGTGTGAGTCTCTGTGAGTCTGTGAGAGTCTGAGTCTGTGAGTCTGTGAGTCTGTGAGAGTCTGAGTCTGTCAGTCTGTGAGTCTGTGAGAGTCTGTGTGTCTGTGAGTCTGTGAGTCTGAGAGTCTGTGAGTCTGTGAGTCTGTGTGAGTCTGAGAGTCTCAGTCTGTGAGTCTGAGAGTCTGTGAGAGTCTGAGTCTGTGAGTCTGTGAGTCTGTGAGTCTGTGAGAGTCTGAGTCTGTGAGTCTGTGAGTCTGTGAGTCTGTGAGTCTGAGAGTCTGAGTCTGTGAGTCTGTGAGAGTCTGAGTCTGTGAGTCTGTGAGAGTCTGAGTCTGTGAGTCTGTGAGTCTGAGTCTGTGAGAGTCTGAGTCTGTGAGTCTGTGAGAGTCTGTGTGTCTGTGAGTCTGAGAGTCTGTGAGTCTGTGCGAGTCTGTGAAGCTGAGAGTCTGAGTGAGTCTGTGAGTCTGTGAGAGTCTGTGAGTCTGTGAGAGTCTGTGAGTCTGTGAGAGTCTGTGAGTCTGTGAGTCTGTGAGTCTGTGAGTCTGTGTGAGTCTGTGAGTCTGTGAGAGTCTGTGAGTCTGTGAGTCTGAGTCTGTGAGTCTGTGAGAGTCTGTGAGTCTGTGAGTCTGTGAGAGTCTGTGAGTCTGTGTGAGTCTGTGTGAGTCTGTGAGAGTCTGTGTGAGTCTGTGAGTCTGTGTGAGTCTGTGAGTCTGAGTCTGTGAGTCTGTGTGAGTCAGTGTGTCTGTGAGTCTGTGTGAGTCTGTGAGTCTGTGAGTCTGAGAGTCTGTGAGTCGGTGTGAGTCTCTGTGAGTCTGTGAGAGTCTGAGTCTGTGAGTCTGTGAGTCTGTGAGTCTGAGTCTGTGAGAGTCTGAGTCTGTGAGTCTGTGAGAGTCTGAGTCTGTGAGTCTGTGAGTCTGTGAGAGTCTGAGTCTGTGAGTCTGTGAGTCTGTGAGTCTGTGAGAGTCTGAGTCTGTGAGTCTGTGAGTCTGTGAGAGTCTGTGAGAGTCTGTGAGTCTGTGAGTCTGTCAGAGTCTGTGAGTCTGTGAGAGTCTGTGTGTCTGTGAGTCTGTCAGAGTCTGTGAGTCTGTGAGTCTGTGTGTCTGTGAGAGTCTGTGAGTCTGTGAGAGTCTGTGAGTCTGTGAGAGTCTGTGAGAGTCTGAGTCTGTGAGTCTGTGACAGTCTGTGAGTCTGTGAGAGTCTGTGTGTCTGTGAGAGTCTGTGAGTCTGAGTCTGTGAGAGTCTGAGTCTGTGAGTCTGTGAGTCTGTGAGAGTCTGAGTCTGTGAGTCTGTGAGTCTGTGAGAGTCTGAGTCTGTGAGTCTGTGAGTCTGTGAGAGTCTGAGTCTGTGAGTCTGTGAGTCTGAGTCTGTGAGAGTCTGAGTCTGTGAGTCTGTGAGTCTGTGAGAGTCTGTGTGTCTGTGAGTCTGAGAGTCTGTGAGTCTGTGCGAGTCTGTGAATCTGAGAGTCTGTGTGAGTCTGTGAGTCTGTGAGAGTCTGTGAGTCTGTGAGAGTCTGTGAGTCTGTGAGAGTCTGAGTCTGTGAGTCTCTGTGAGTCTGAGTCTGTGAGTCTGAGAGTCTGTGAGTCTGTGAGAGTCTGTGAGTCTGAGTCTGTGAGTCTGAGAGTCTGTGAGAGTCTGTGAGTCTGAGTCTGTGAGTCTGTGTGAGTCTGTGAGAGTCTGTGAGTCTGAGTCTGTGAGAGTCTGTGAGTCTGAGAGTCTGTGAGTCTGTGAGTCTGTGAGTCTGTGTGAGTCTGTGTGAGTCTGTGAGAGTCTGTGAGAGTCTGTGAGTCTGTGAGAGTCTGTGAGTCTGTGAGTCTGAGAGTCTGTGAGAGTCTGTGAGTCTGAGTCTGTGAGTCTGTGAGTCTGTGAGTCTGTGAGTCTGTGAGTCTGTGAGTCTGAGAGTCTGTGAGTCTGTGAGAGTCTGTGTGTCTGTGAGTCTGTGAGTCTGAGAGTCTGTGAGTCTGAAAGTCTGTGAGTCGGTGTGAGTCTGTGTGAGTCTGTGAGAGTCTGAGTCTGTGAGTCTGTGAGTCTGAGAGTCTGAGTCTGTGAGAGTCTGAGTCTGTGAGTCTGAGAGTCTGTGAGTCTGTGAGTCTGTGAGTCTGAGTCTGTGAGTCTGTGAGAGTCTGTGTGTCTGTGAGTCTGTGAGTCTGTGAGTCTGAAAGTCTGTGAGTCGGTGTGAGTCTGTGTGAGTCTGTGAGAGTCTGAGTCTGTGAGTCTGTGAGTCTGAGAGTCTGAGTCTGTGAGAGTCTGAGTCTGTGAGTCTGTGAGAGTCTGAGTCTGTGAGTCTGTGAGTCTGTGAGTCTGTGTGAGTCTGTGAGTCTGTGAGAGTCTGTGAGTCTGTGAGAGTCTGAGTCTGTGAGTCTGTGTGAGTCTGTGAGTCTGTGAGAGTCTGTGAGTCTGTGAGTCTGTGAGAGTCTGAGTCTGTGAGTCTGTGTGAGTCTGTGAGTCTGTGAGAGTCTGTGAGTCTGTGAGAGTCTGTGAGTCTGTGAGTCTGAGTCTGTGAGAGTCTGTGAGTCTGTGAGAGTCTGTGAGAGTCTGTGAGTCTGAGAGTCTGTGAGTCTGTGAGAGTCTGTGAGTCTGAGTCTGTGAGTCTGTGAGTCTGAGTCTGTGAGTCTGTGTGAGTCTGTGAGAGTCTGTGAGAGTCTGTGAGTCTGTGAGAGTCTGTGAGTCTGTGAGTCTGAGAGTCTGTGAGAGTCTGTGAGTCTGAGTCTGTGAGTCTGTGAGTCTGTGAGTCTGTGAGTCTGAGAGTCTGTGAGTCTGAGAGTCTGTGAGTCTGTGAGAGTCTGTGTGTCTGTGAGTCTGTGAGTCTGAGAGTCTGTGAGTCTGAAAGTCTGTGAGTCGGTGTGAGTCTGTGTGAGTCTGTGAGAGTCTGAGTCTGTGAGTCTGTGAGTCTGAGAGTCTGAGTCTGTGAGAGTCTGAGTCTGAGAGTCTGTGAGTCTGTGAGAGTCTGAGTCTGTGAGTCTGTGAGAGTCTGAGTCTGTGAGTCTGTGAGTCTGTGAGTCTGAGTCTGTGAGTCTGTGTGAGTCTGTGAGTCTGTGAGAGTCTGTGAGTCTGTGAGAGTCTGAGTCTGTGAGTCTGTGTGAGTCTGTGAGTCTGTGAGAGTCTGTGAGTCTGTGAGTCTGTGAGAGTCTGAGTCTGTGAGTCTGTGTGAATCTGTGAGTCTGTGAGAGTCTGTTAGTCTGTGAGTCTGTGAGAGTCTGTGAGAGTCTGAGTCTGTGAGTCTGAGTCTGTGAGTCTGTGAGTCTGTGAGAGTCTGAGTCTGTGAGTCTGTGAGTCTGTGAGAGTCTGAGTCTGTGAGTCTGTGAGTCTGTGAGAGTCTGAGTCTGTGAGTCTGTGAGTCTGTGAGAGTCTGAGTCTGTGAATCTGTGAGTCTGTGAGAGTCTGTGTGTCTGTGAGTCTGAGAGTCTGTGAGTCTGTGCGAGTCTGTGAGTCTGTGAGAGTCTGTGAGTCTGTGAGAGTCTGAGTCTGTGAGTCTCTGTGAGTCTGAGTCTGTGAGTCTGAGAGTCTGTGAGAGTCTGTGAGTCTGAGTCTGTGAGTCTGTGAGTCTGAGTCTGTGAGTCTGTGTGAGTCTGTGAGAGTCTGTGAGAGTCTGTGAGAGTCTGTGAGTCTGTGAGAGTCTGTGAGTCTGTGAGTCTGAGAGTCTGTGAGAGTCTGTGAGTCTGAGTCTGTGAGTCTGTGAGTCTGAGAGTCTGTGAGTCTGAGAGTCTGTGAGTCTGTGAGAGTCTGTGTGTCTGTGAGTCTGTGAGTCTGTGAGTCTGTGAGTCTGTGAGTCTGTGAGTCTGTGAGTCGGTGTGAGTCTGTGTGAGTCTGTGAGAGTCTGAGTCTGTGAGTCTGTGAGTCTGAGTCTGTGAGAGTCTGAGTCTGTGAGTCTGAGAGTCTGTGAGTCTGTGAGAGTCTGAGTCTGTGAGTCTGTGAGAGTCTGAGTCTGTGAGTCTGTGAGTCTGAGTCTGTGAGTCTGTGAGAGTCTGTGAGTCTGTGAGAGTCTGTGAGTCTGTGTGAGTCTGTGAGTCTGTGAGAGTCTGTGAGTCTGTGAGTCTGAGAGTCTGTGAGTCTGTGCGAGTCTGTGAGTCTGTGAGTCTGTGTGAGTGTGTGAGTCTGTGTGAGTCTGTGAGTCTGTGAGAGTCTGTGAGTCTGTGAGAGTCTGAGTCTGTGAGTCTGTGAGTCTGTGAGTCTGAGTCTGTGAGTCTGTGAGTCTGTGAGTCTGTGAGTCTGAGTCTGTGAGTCTGTGTGAGTCTGTGAGAGTCTGTGAGTCTGAGTCTGTGTGAGTCTGTGAGAGTCTGTGAGAGTCTGTGAGTCTGTGAGAGTCTGTGAGTCCGTGAGTCTGAGAGTCTGTGAGAGTCTGTGAGTCTGAGTCTGTGAGTCTGTGAGTCTGAGAGTCTGTGAGTCTGAGAGTCTGTGAGTCTGTGAGAGTCTGTGTGTCTGTGAGTCTGTGAGTCTGTGAGTCTGAAAGTCTGTGAGTCGGTGTGAGTCTGTGTGAGTCTGTGAGAGTCTGAGTCTGTGAGTCTGTGAGTCTGAGTCTGTGAGAGTCTGAGTATGTGAGTCTGAGAGTCTGTGAGTCTGTGAGAGTCTGAGTCTGTGAGTCTGTGAGAGTCTGAGTCTGTGAGTCTGTGAGTCTGTGAGTCTGTGTGAGTCTGTGAGTCTGTGAGAGTCTGTGAGTCTGTGAGAGTCTGAGTCTGTGAGTCTGTGAGAGTCAGTGTGTCTTTGTGTCTTTGTGTATTGGAGTTTGTGAGTCTGATAGTCTGTGAGTCTGTGTGAGTCAGTGTGTCTGTGAGAGTCTGAGTCTGTGAGTCTGTGAGTCTGTGAGTCTGTGAGTCTGTGAGAGTCTGTGTGTGTGTGAGTGTGAGAGTCAGTGAGTCTGAAAGTCTGTGAGTCTGAGAGTCTGTGAGTCTGTGAGAGTCTGTGTGTCTGTGAGTCTGTGAGTCTGTGAGTCTGAAAGTCTGTGAGTCGGTGTGAGTCTGTGTGAGTCTGTGAGAGTCTGAGTCTGTGAGTCTGTGAGTCTGTGAGTCTGTGAGTCTGAGTCTGTGAGTCTGTGAGTCTGTGAGTCTGTGAGTCTGTGAGAGTCTGAGTCTGTGAGTCTGTGTGAGTCTGTGAGTCTGTGAGAGTCTGTGAGAGTCTGAGTCTGTGTGAGTCTGTGTGAGTCTGTGAGTCTGTGAGAGTCTGTGAGTCTGTGAGAGTCTGAGTCTGTGAGTCTGTGAGAGTCTGTGAGTCTGTGAGAGTCTGTGAGTCTGTGAGAGTCTGTGAGTCTGTGAGAGTCTGAGTCTGTGAGTCTGTGAGTCTGTGAGTCTGTGAGTCTGTGAGTCGTCTGTGTGAGTCTGTGAGACTGTGTGAGTCTGTGAGTCTGAGTCTGTGTGAGTCTGTGAGTCTGTGAGAGTCTGTGAGAGTCTGTGAGTCTGTGAGAGTCTGTGAGTCTGTGAGAGTCTGAGTCTGTGAGTCTGTGAGTCTGTGAGTCTGAGTCTGTGAGTCTGTGAGAGTCTGTGAGTCTGTGTGAGTCTGTGAGTCTGTGAGGCTGTGAGGCTGTGTGAGTCTGTGAGTCTGAGTCTGTGAGTCTGTGTGAGTCTGTGAGAGTCTGTGTGAGTCTGTGAGTCTGTGAGAGTCTGTGAGTCTGTGAGAGTCTGAGTCTGTGAGTCTGTGAGTCTGTGAGAGTCTGTGAGTCTGTGAGAGTCTGTGAGAGTGTGAGTCTGTGAGTCTGTGAGTCTGTGAGTCTGAGTCTGTGAGTCTGTGTGAGTCTGTGTGAGTCTGAGAGTCTGTGAGTCTGAGTCTGTGAGTCTGAGTCTGTGAGTCTGTGAGTCTGTGAGTCTGAGAGTCTGTGAGTCTGAGTCTGTGAGTCTGAGTCTGTGAGTCTGTGAGTCTGTGAGTCTGAGTCTGTGAGTCTGAGTCTGTGAGTCTGTGAGTCTGAGATTCTGAGTCTGTGAGAGTCTGAGTCTGTGAATCTGTGAGAGTCTGTGTGTCTGTGAGTCTGAGTCTGTGAGTCTGTGTGAGTCTGTGAGAGTCTGTGAGAGTCTGTGAGTCTGTGAGAGTCTGTGAGTCTGTGAGTCCGTGAGTCTGAGAGTCTGTGAGAGTCTGTGAGTCTGAGTCTGTGAGTCTGTGAGTCTGAGAGTCTGTGAGTCTGAGAGTCTGTGAGTCTGTGAGAGTCTGTGAGAGTCTGTGAGTCTGTGAGTCTGTGAGTCTGTGTGTCTGTGAGTGTGAGAGTCTGTGAGTCTATGTGAGTCTGTGTGTCTGTTAGTCTGAGTCTGTGAATCTGTGAGTCTGAGTCTGTGTGAGTCTGTGAGTCTGTGAGAGTCTGTGAGTCTGTGAGAGTCTGTGAGTCTGTGAGAGTCTGAGTCTGTGAGTCTGTGAGTCTGTGAGTCTGAGAGTCTGTGTGAGTCTGTGAGTCTGAGTCTGTGAGTCTGAGTCTGTGAGTCTGTGAGTCTGAGTCTGTGAGTCTGAGTCTGAGTGTGTGTGAGTCTGTGAGTCTGTGAGAGTCTGTGAGTCTGTGAGAGTCTGAGTCTGTGAGTCTGTGAGAGTCTGTGTGTCTGTGAGTCTGAGAGTCTGTGAGTCTATGTGAGTCTGTGTGTCTGTGAGTCTGAGAGTCTGTGAGTCTGTGTGAGTCTGTGTGAGTCTGAGAGTCTGAGTCTGTGAGTCTGAGAGTCTGAGTCTGTGAGAGTCTGAGTCTGTGAGTCTGTGAGTCTGTGAGAGTCTGAGTCTGTGAGTCTGTGAGAGTCTGTGTGTCTGTGAGTCTGAGAGTCTGTGAGTCTGTGTGAGTCTGTGTGAGTCTGTGAGTCTGAGTCTGTGAGAGTCTGTGAGTCTGTGAGAGTCTGTGAGTCTGTGAGAGTCTGAGTCTGTGAGTCTGTGAGTCTGTGAGTCTGAGTCTGTGAGTCTGTGTGAGTCTGAGAGTCTGTGAGTCTGTGAGAGTCTGTGAGTCTGTGAGAGTCTGTGAGTCTGTGAGAGTCTGTGAGTCTGTGAGTCTGTGAGTCTGTGAGTCTGTGAGTCTGAGTCTGTGAGTCTGTGAGTCTGTGAGTCTGTGAGTCTGTGAGAGTGTGAGAGTCGGTGAGTCTGTGTGAGTCTGAGAGTCTGTGAGGGTCTGTGAGTCTGTGTGTGTCTGTGAGTCTGCGAGAGTCTGCGAGAGTCTGTGTGAGTCTGTGTGAGTCTGTGAGTCTGAGAGTCTGTGAGAGTCTGTGAGTCTGTGAGTCTGTGAGTCTGTGAGAGTCTGTGAGTCTGTGAGTCTGTGAGAGTCTGTGAGTCTGTGAGAGTCTGTGAGAGTCTGTGAGTCTGTGAGAGTCTGTGAGTCTGTGAGAGTCTTTTAGTCTGTGAGTTTGTGAGAGTCTGTGAGTCCGAGTCTGTGAGTCTGTGAGAGTCTGAGTCTGTGAGAGTCAGTGAGTCTGTGAGTCTGAGAGTCTGTGAGTCTGTGAGAGTCTGTGAGTCTGAGTCTGTGAGAGTCTGTGAGTCTGTGAGAGTCTGTGAGTCTGAGTCTGTGAGTCTGTGAGAGTCTGTGAGAGTCTGCGGGAGTCTGTGAGAGTCTGTGAGAGTCTGTGAGTCTCTGAGAGTCCGTGAGTCTGTGAGAGTCTGTGAGTCTGTGAGAGTCTGTGACAGTCTGTGAGTCTCTGAGAGTCCGTGAGTCTGTGAGAGTCTGTGAGTCTGTGAGAGTCTGTGAGTCTGTGAGAGTCTGTGAGAGTCTGTGAGAGTCCGTGAGTCTGTGAGAATCTGTGAGTCTGAGTCTGTGAGTCTGTGTGAGTCTGTGAGTCTGAGTCTGTGAGAGTCTGAGTCTGTGTGAGTCTGTGAGTCTGTGAGAGTCTGTGAGTCTGTGAGAGTCTGAGTCTGTGAGTCTGTGAGAGTCTGTGAGTCTGTGAGAGTCTGTGAGTGTGTGAGAGTCAGTCAGTCTGTGAGAGTCTGAGGCTGTGAGTCTGAGCCTGTGAGTCGGTGAGTCTGTGAGTCTGTGAGTCTGAATCTGTGAGTCTGTGAGTCTGAGTCTGTGAGTATGAGTCTGTGAGTCTGAATCTGTAAGTCTGTGAGTCTGAGTCTGAGTCTGTGAGTCTAAGCCTGAGTCTGTGAGTCTGAGTCTGTGAGTCTGAGCCTGTGAGTCTGAGTCTGTGAGTCTGAGTCTGTGAGTCTGTGAGTCTGTGAGTCTGTGAGTCTGAGTCTGTGAGTCTGTGAGAGTCTGTGAGTCTGAGAGTGTGTGAGTCTGTGTGAGTCTGTGAGTCTGAGTCTGTGAGAGTCTGAGTCTGTGAGAGTCTGTGAGTCTGTGAGTCTGTGTGAGTCTGTGAGTCTGTGAGAGTCTGTGAGTCTGTGAGAGTCTGAGTCTGTGAGTCTGAGAGTCTGAGTCTGAGTCTGTGAGTCTGAGTCTGTGAGTCTGTGAGTCTGTGTGAGTCTGTGAGTTTGAGTCTGTGAGTCTGTGTGAGTCTGAGAGTCTGTGAGTCTGTGTGAGTCTGTGAGTCTGTGAGTCTGTGAGTCTGTGTGAGTCTGTAAGTCTGTGTGAGTCTGTGAGTCTGAGTCTGTGAGTCTGTGAGTCTGTGAGTCTGAGATTCTGAGTCTGTGAGAGTCTGAGTCTGTGAATCTGTGAGAGTCTGTGTGTCTGTGAGTCTGAGAGTCTGTGAGTCTGTGTGAGTCTGTGAGTCTGAGTCTGTGTGAGTCTGTGAGTCTGTGAGAGTCTGTGAGAGTCTGTGAGAGTCTGTGAGTCTGTGAGAGTCTGAGTCTGTGAGTCTGTGAGTCTGTGAGTCTGTGAGTCTGTGAGTCTGTGAGTCTGTGAGTCTGAAACTGTGAGTCTGTGAGTCTGTGAGAGTCTGTGTGTCTGTGAGTGTGAGAGTCTGTGAGTCTGTGTGAGTCTGTGTGTCTGTGTGTCTGTGAGTCTGTGAGTCTGTGAGTCTGAGTCTGTGTGAGTCTGTGAGTCTGTGAGAGTCTGTGAGTCTGTGAGAGTCTGTGAGTCTGTGAGAGTCTGAGTCTGTGAGTCTGTGAGTCTGTGAGTCTGTGAGTCTGTGAGAGTCTGAGTCTGTGAGTCTGTGAGTCTGTGAGTCTGTGAGTCTGAGAGTCTGTGAGAGTCTGTGAGTCCGTGTCTGAGTCTCTGTGAGTCTGTGAGTCTGTGAGAGTCTGTGAGTCTGTGAGAGTCTGAGTCTGTGAGTCTGTGAGAGTCTGTGTGTCTGTGAGTCTGAGAGTCTGTGAGTCTATGTGAGTCTGTGTGTCTGTGAGTCTGAGAGTCTGTGAGTCTGTGTGAGTCTGTGTGAGTCTGAGAGTCTGAGTCTGTGAGTCTGAGAGTCTGAGTCTGTGAGAGTCTGAGTCTGTGAGTCTGTGAGAGTCTGAGTCTGTGAGAGTCTGTGAGTCTGTGAATCTGTGTGAGTCTGTGAGAGTCTGAGTCTGTGAGTCTGTGAGAGTCTGTGTGTCTGTGAGTCTGTGAGTCTGAGAGTCTGTGAGTCTGTGTGAGTCTGAGAGTCTGAGTCTGTGAGTCTGTGAGTCTGAGAGTCTGTGAGTCTGTGAGAGTCTGAGTCTGTGAGTCTGTGAGTCTGTGAGTCTGTGAGTCTGTGAGTCTGTGAGTCTGAGTCTGTGAGTCTGTGTGAGTCTGAGAGTCTGTGAGTCTGTGAGAGTCTGTGAGTCTGTGAGAGTCTGTGAGAGTCTGTGAGTCTGTGAGAGTCTGTGAGTCTGTGAGAGTCTGTGAGAGTCTGTGAGTCTGTGAGTCTGTGTGTCTGTGAGTCTGTGTGTCTGTGTGTCTGTGAGTCTGTGAGAGTCTGTGAGTCTGTGAGTCTGTGAGAGTCTGTGAGTCTGTGAGAGTCTGTGAGAGTCTGTGAGTCTGTGAGAGTCTGTGAGTCTGTGAGAGTCTGTTAGTCTGTGAGTCTGTGTGAGTCTGTGAGAGTCTGTGAGTCCGAGTCTGTGAGTCTGTGAGAGTCTGTGAGAGTCTGTGAGAGTCTGTGAGTCTGTGAGAGTCTGTGAGTCTGTGAGAGTCTGTGAGTCTGTGTGAGTCTGTGAGTCTGTGAGTCTGAGTGTCTGTGAGCCTGTGAGTCTGTGAGAGTCTGTGAGTCTGTGTGAGTCTGTGAGTCTGAGTGTGTGAGAGTCTGTGAGTCTATGTGAGTCTGTGTGTCTGTGAGTCTGAGAGTCTGTGAGTCTGTGAGTCTGAGTCTGTGTGAGTCTGTGAGAGTCTGTGAGAGTCTGTGAGTCTGTGAGAGTCTGTGAGTCTGTGAGAGTCTGAGTCTGTGAGTCTGTGAGTCTGTGAGTCTGAGTCTGTGCGTCTGTGAGTCTGTGAGTCTGTGAGTCTGTGAGTCTGAGAGTCTGTGAGAGTCTGTGAGTCCGTGTCTGAGTCTCTGTGAGTCTGTGAGTCTGTGAGAGTCTGTGAGTCTGTGAGAGTCTGAGTCTGTGAGTCTGTGAGAGTCTGTGTGTCTGTGAGTCTGAGAGTCTGTGAGTCTGTGTGAGTCTGTGTGAGTCTGTGTGAGTCTGAGAGTCTGAGTCTGTGAGTCTGAGAGTCTGAGTCTGTGAGAGTCTGAGTCTGTGAGTCTGTGAGTCTGTGAGAGTCTGAGTCTGTGAGTCTGTGAGAGTCTGTGTGTCTGTGAGTCTGAGAGTCTGTGAGTCTGTGTGAGTCTGTGTGAGTCTGTGAGTCTGAGTCTGTGAGAGTCTGTGAGAGTCTGTGAGTCTGAGAGTCTGAGTCTGTGAGTCTGTGAGTCTGAGTCTGTGAGTCTGTGAGTCTGTGAGTCTGAGTCTGTGAGTCTGTGTGAGTCTGAGAGTCTGTGAGTCTGTGAGAGTCTGTGAGTCTGTGTGAGTCTGTGAGTCTGTGAGAGTCTGTGTGAGTCTGTGTGAGTCTGTGAGTCTGAGTCTGTGAGAGTCTGTGAGTCTGTGAGAGTGTGAGTTTGTGTGAGTCTGTGAGTCTGTGAGTCTGTGAGAGTCTGTGAGTCTGTGAGAGTCTGTGAGAGTCTGTGAGTCTGTGAGAGTCTGTGAGTCTGTGAGAGTCTGTTAGTCTGTGAGTCTGTGTGAGTCTGTGAGAGTCTGTGAGTCCGAGTCTGTGAGTCTGTGAGAGTCTGTGAGAGTCTGTGTGTCTGTGAGAGTCTGTGAGAGTCTGTGAGTCTGTGAGAGTCTGTGAGAGTCTGTGAGTCTGTGAGAGTCTGTGAGTCTGTGAGAGTCTGTGAGAGTCTGTGAGTCTCTGAGAGTCCGTGAGTCTGTGAGAGTCTGTGAGTCTGTGAGTCTGTGAGAGTCTGTGAGAATCTGTGAGTCTGTGAGTCTGTGAGAGTCTGTGAGAGTCTGTGAGTCTGTGAGTCTGTGAGAGTCTGTGAGTCTGTGAGAGTCTGTGAGAGTCTGTGAGTCTGTGAGTCTGTGAGAGTCTGTGAGTCTGTGAGTCTGAGAGTCTGTGAGTCTGTGAGTCTGTGAGAGTCTGTGAGTCTGTGAGAGTCTGTGAGTCTGTGAGTCTGTGAGAGTCTGTGAGTCTGTGAGTCTGTGAGAGTCTGTGAGTCTGTGAGTCTGTGAGTCTGTGAGTCTGTGTGAGTCTGTGTGAGTCTGTGAGTCTGTGAGAGTCTGTGAGTCTGAGTCTGAGAGTCTGTGAGTCTGTGAGAGTCTGTGAGTCTGTGAGAGTCTGTGAGTCTGTGAGTCTGTGAGAGTCTGTGAGAGTCTGTGAGTCTGAGTCTGTGAGAGTCTGAGTCTGAGTCTGTGAATCTGTGAGTCTGTGAGAGTCTGTGAGTCTAAGAGAGTCTGTGAGTCTGTGAGAGTCTGTGAGTTTGTGAGTCTGTGAGAGTCTGAGTCTGTGTGAGTCTGTGAGTCTGTGAGAGTCTGTGAGAGTCTGTGTGAGTCTGTGAGTCTGTGAGAGTCTGAGTCTGTGAGTCTGTGAGAGTCTGTGAGTCTGTGAGTCTGTGAGTCTGTGAGTCTGTGAGTCTGTGAGTCTGTGAGTCTGTGAGTCTGTGAGTCTGTGAGAGTCTGTGAGTCTGTGTGAGTCTGTGAGTCTGTGAGTTTGAGATCGTCGATCAGAGGTTTTTTTCTGAGGGTCTGAGAGTCTCACCACAGATTTACTATTGTCCAGTTGAAATGTTTTCTTTAGCAGTTTTACCCTGGAGTTTCTGCAGTTTGTATCATAAAACAGAGCAGC
>CM060657.1:1236301-1238801 GCA_030686955.1 Odontamblyopus rebecca | reverse complement strand
GTGCCTCTTTACTGTTCTGTTACGGTTTGTGCCTCTTTACTGTTCTGTTACGGTTTGTGCCTCTTTACTGTTCTGTTACGGTTTGTGCCTCTTTACTGTTCTGTTACGGTTTGTGCCTCTTTACTGTTCTGTTACGGTTTGTGCCTCTTTACTGTTCTGTTACGGTTTGTGCCTCTTTACTGTTCTGTTAGGGTTTGTGCCTCTTTACTGTTCTGTTACGGTTTGTGCCTCTTTACTGTTCTGTTAGGGTTTGTGCCTCTTTACTGTTCTGTTACGGTTTGTGCCTCTTTACTGTTCTGTTACGGTTTGTGCCTCTTTACTGTTCTGTTACGGTTTGTGCCTCTTTACTGTTCTGTTACGGTTTGTGCCTCTTTACTGTTCTGTTACGGTTTGTGCCTCTACTGTTCTGTTACGGTTTGTGCCTCTTTACTGTTCTGTTACGGTTTGTGCCTCTTTACTGTTCTGTTACGGTTTGTGCCTCTTTACTGTTCTGTTACGGTTTGTGCCTCTTTACTGTTCTGTTACGGTTTGTGCCTCTTTACTGTTCTGTTACGGTTTGTGCCTCTTTACTGTTCTGTTACGGTTTGTGCCTCTTTACTGTTCTGTTACGGTTTAGAGTTGTAAATTGGGTAAATGGTGACGTGATGACTGATGCAGCTCACTGATGCTGTGACGCCGTTTGCTGCTTTTTGTGTGCGTCTTATGGAGGTCACTTTGTTCTGTAGGACCCAGAGTGTGGATCCTTCCCATCAGCCGCTGTGAAGACAACTGCTGCTTCCATCACGTTCCCAAAAGTTGTCTCTGGTTTCATGACTATCTTCCTTTTGGGTGGATTAGGCCTTATCCTATAGAAGTCCCTCATGCTGCGTAATGCCTCCTTGCCGGGTACAGAACCTCTGTGTCTGTCACTGTGTGGGCAGCTTAGGGAGAGACGGACCTCCGAGGGACACTGATTTCTGTAACTGTTGTTCTGTAAACCCTGATTCAAGACTTTCCACTTTTTATTGTTTGCAGTCCAAAAATCCACAACAGCCTCTTATATTTACAGGAAGTCGTGAGTGAAACTGTAAACTCAAAGTTGCTGTTCATGCGCTGCTTTTCTTTGTGCAGTTCTGTCAAACAGGGTTTGGCGTTAGAAGGACTTTTACTTCAGCCTAAACCTTTTGGGTCCTGATCCACGGGGCTGGAGTCTCTGTTTTTGTAGTGCTGCAAAAGGACTGAATAAAGTCCTCCTGCTCCTGAAGAGGGAGTATGATCTGTCCTCCATGTTCTCACTGTTCCTCATCAGAAACACGCCTGAGGAGGTTGGACACGTCGTCCCTGCACGTTTGAGGACGTTACCCTCCACAGTCTCGCTCCTGATTGGCTCGTTGGTTGCCATGACGCCCTGGACCAGTGTGAGACAGAACGATAACGGAGGACGAGCTGTTCTGGAAAGTTTTACACCTGATTTCACAGTTTTGTCTTTACGAGAAAAACCACAAACGATCAAGAGATAAGAACGTGTTCAAAAACAGGATGCTCAAAGACCAGACTCAGACCTGGTTCAGTCCTGGGTTAGTCCTGGTTCAGTCCTGGTTCAGTTCTGCTTCAGTCCTGGTTCAGTCCTGGTTCAGTCCTGGTTCAGTCCTGCTTCAGTCCTGGTTCAGACCTGGTTCAGACCCGGTTCAGACCCGGTTCTCGGACATGTTCCTCGGGGTGCTGCTCCTGTTCCTCTGGCGTTGGGGTGAGTTCTGACTCTTCTTCTTTATTTGATGTAAAAAATGGCCCGATATAAAATAAACACAATCTGCTGTTTTGAGGTGGTTTTATTTAAATCCTGATCTCTTGTGTCAGTCTGAGACAATTACTGATCCAAATCCAAATCCACTTTGTTTCTGTAGCACATTTTACAAACAGAGCAGTTTCCAAAGTGCTGCACAGAGATAAAACATAAAGAAGCTCAAATTTGGCCGTATCAGTCCTAAAAGAATAAAACCAGTCAAATCAAATTAAAGCAACACCATCAAAAATCACAAAGTCGAATGAAATAAAACAAATAAATGAGATAAAAGACACGGAGGAGCACAAACCCACGCGGTGTTAAAGCCAGAGAATAAAAGTGGGTTCTAAGACGAGCCTTAAAACAGTGGATTGTGGGGCTGTGGGGACGTGACGGGGCAGAGCGTTTCCACAGTTTAGGGCCGGACACAGACAAAACCCGATCCCCCTGGTTTAAAGTCTCCACTTTGGCCCCACGAGCTGGAGCTGCCCTCGGACCTCATCCACATTTACAGCCCTGCGCGCGAGCTGAGGTCCGAGGGCGGCTCCAGCGAGACGCACTGTGGGGCCACAACGTTTAAAGCTTTAAAAACAAACAATCAAATCTTAAAATCAACTGGAAAACGAACTGGAAGCCGCTGCAACGACGCTAAAATCGGGGGAATGTCGCTCGCGTTTTTTGCTTCCAGTTAAAAGTCGCGCAGCAGAATTTTGGACCAACTGTGAGCGCGAAAGTGCA
>CM060657.1:1218801-1223801 GCA_030686955.1 Odontamblyopus rebecca | reverse complement strand
CACACAGAGACCCAGACACACACAGACACACACACACACAAAGACACACACAAACACACAGACACACACACACACAGACCTACACAGACACACACACACACACACACACCGACACACACACACACACACACACACAGACACACACACACAGACACACACACACACAAACACACAGACACACACAGACACACACACAGACACACACACCTCTGTGTCACACACACATAAATCTGCACTACAGCAGTGATGTCACACACGTGTGCGTCTTATCGGCTCAAAAGTACTAATATCTCATGTGTGTCCACAGCGAGACTCTGTGCGTCTGAATCTCGGGGTCCGGTCTGGTCTCAGGGTCTGGTCTGGTCTCAGGGTCCGGGGATCTGGTCTTGGGTCCGGTCTGGGTCTCAGGGTCTGAGGTCTGTCTCGGTCCGTCTGTGCTCAGGATCAGTGCAGATCTGGGATGGGTCCTGGACCGGGTCTGTGACGGGGACTTGGGCCAGCGGGGGCAGAGGTGCTGTGCAGGGAGCTGGGCTGTGGGAATCCTTCTCTCTCCACTCCAGGGGCGCTCTCTCTGGGGCAGACGTTCCACTGTGGGGAGGGCCATGAGTCTGCTCTGATGGACTGTCCCCGCTCCGACTCAAGGACCTGCTCCTCTGGAGCCGCTGTCACCCTCACCTGCACAGGTAAATGGGCGGGGCTTCAGTGCACAGGTAAAGGGGCGGGGCTTCACTCTGTCTCTTGTCTGTTCAGAGCCGCTCAGGCTGGTGGGAGGGGCCAGTCGCTGTGCTGGGACTGTGCAGGTGAAACTCAGAGGAGAGTGGAGACGGGTGGAGGTGTTGGTGGAGCGCTATAAACGCTGGGACCAGTTGGACACAGCTGGTGTGTGCAGAGACCTGGACTGTGGCTCTGCTGTTTATGGAGAACAAAGATATGGTTTTCCACAGAGTTCTGTGTGGAGGGTCTCACCTGACTGTGTGAAGAAGTCTTCAGTGAGAGGATGTGTCTCTGGTTCATCCTCCTCTTCCCGGGGTGTGGAGGTGGTGTGTTCAGGTAAAACTCTGATTTACATTTTTGTGTCTCTCAGATGATTTTTCTAGTTGCTCCAGAGGAGTGTAACACACACACACACAGACTGACCTGTCCAATCCCGTCTCTCCACAGACCTCCTGAATCGTCCAATCATCTCCGTGTCTGTGTCTGACGGGGCCTCTGAGGTCTGGTCTTCAGGGGCTGCGGGGTGCAGCTGGGCTCAAAGTTCAGGGTCCAATGCTCCGTGGAGCCACAGTACCCGGGCGGCTCCTTCCGGCTCCTCTCTCCCGCCGAGCCCCCGCACAGAACCCTTTTCCTGCCCGCCGTCAATCACTCCGCCCACTTCCTGTTCTCTGACGCTGGCCACGCCCACAAAGGAAACTACACCTGTGTTTACCTCCTGCAGGTGTTCAACCACAGCTTCTCCTCTCAGAGCTCCATCCTCCAGCTCTCCCTGGGAGGTACGTCCACATACAGACTCAGGAGAGGGTCAGTGGAGAGTCCTGGTCCTGGTCCTGGTCTGATCCGGGTTCTTTTGTGTTGCAGAGTCAGACTCAGACCTGATCATCAGAGTCATGGTGATTCTTCTGTTGAAGCTCCTGTACATCCTCCCGATGTACTACTACTACTGCAAGGTCCTGACTATAGACCTGGTTTAGACCTGGTTTAGTCCTGGTTTAGTCCGGGTTTAGACGTGGTTTAGTCCTGGTTTAGTCCTGGTTTAGTCATGTTTAGTCCTGGTTTAGACCTGGTTTAGTCCTGGTTTAGTCCTGCTTTAGTCCTGGTTTAGACCTGATTTAGTCCTGGTTTAGTCCTGGTTTAGTCATGTTTAGTCCTGGTTTAGACCTGGTTTAGTCCTGGTTTAGTCCTGGTTTATATGTGGTTTAGTCCTGGTTTAGTCCTGGTTTAGACCTGGTTTAGTCCTGGTATAGTCCTGGTTTAGTCCTGGTTTAGACCTGGTTTAGTCATGTTTAGTCCTGGTTTAGACCTGGTTTAGTCCTGGTATAGTCCTGGTTTAGTCCTGGTTTAGACCTGGTTTAGTCATGTTTAGTCCTGGTTTAGACCTGGTTTAGTCCTGGTTTAGTCCTGGTTTAGTCCTGCTTTAGTCCTGGTTTAGTCCTGGTTTAGACCTGATTTAGTCCTGGTTTAGTCCCGGTTTAAACCTGGTTTAGTCATGTTTAGTCCTGGTTTAGACCTGGTTTAGACCTGGTTTAGTCCTGGTTTAGATGTGGTTTAGTCCTGGTTTAGACCTGGTTTAGTCCTGGTTTAGTCCTGGTTTAGACCTGGTTTAGCCCTGGTTTAGTCCTGGTTTAGACCTGGTTTAGTCCTGGTTTAGTCCTGGTTTAGATGTGGTTTAGTCCTGGTTTAGTCCTGGTTTAGACCTGGTATAGTCCTGGTTTAGTCCTGGTTTAGACCTGGTTTAGTCATGTTTAGTCCTTGGTTTCTAGGACCTGGTTTAGTCCTGGTTTAGTCCTGGTTTAGATGTGGTTTAGTCCTGGTTTAGTCCTGGTTTAGACCTGGTTTAGGCCTGGTTTAGTCCTGGTTTAGTCCTGGTTTAGACCTGGTTTAGTCCTGGTTTAGATGTGGTTTAGTCCTGGTTTAATCCTGGTTTAGACCTGGTTTAGTCCTGGTATAGTCCTGGTTTAGACCTGGTTTAGTCATGTTTAGTCCTGGTTTAGACCTGGTTTAGTCCTGGTTTAGTCCTGGTTTAGACCCGGTTTAGCCCTGGTTTAGACCTGGTTTAGACCTGGTTTAGTCCTGGTTTAGTCCTGGTTTAGACCTGGTTTAGTCCTGGTTTAGACCTGGTTTAGTCCTGGTTTAGTCCTGCTTTAGTCCTTGTTTAGACCTGATTTAGTCCTGGTTTAGTCCTGGTTTAGTCCTGGTTTAAACCTGGTTTAGTCATGTTTAGTCATGGTTTAGACCTGGTTTACTTCTGGTTTAGTCCTGGTTTAGACCCGGTTTAGCCCCCTGGTTTATTAGACCTGGTTTAGACCTGGTTTAGTCCTGGTTTAGTCCTGGTTTAGACCTGGTTTAGTCCTGGTTTTAGACTCCGGGTTTAGTCCTGCTTTAGTCCTGAACTTTAGTCCTTGTTTGAGACCTGGTTTAGTCCTGGTTTTAGTCCTGGTTTAGTCATGTTTAGTCCCTGGTTTAGACCTGGTTTAGTCCTTGGTTTAGTCCTGCTTTAGTCCTGGCTTTAGACCTGTGATTTAGGGGTCCTGGTTTAGTCCTGGTTTAGTCACAATGTTGCTTAGTCCTGGTTTAGACCTGGTTTAGTCCTGGTTTAGTCCTGGTTTATATGTGGTTTAGTCCTGGTTTAGTCCTGGTTTAGACATGGTTTAGTCCTTGGTATAGTCCTGGTTTGTAGTCCTGGTTTAGACCTGGTTTAGTCATGTTTTAGTCCTGGTTTAGACCTGGTTTAGTCCTGGTATAGTCCTGGTTTGGGTCCTGGTTTAGACCTGGTTTAGTCATGTTTAGTCCTGGTTTAGACCTGGTTTAGTCCTGGTTTAGTCCTGGTTTAGTCCTGCTTTAGTCCTGGTTTAGTCCTGGTTTAGACCTGATTTAGTCCTGGTTTAGTCCCGGTTTAAACCTGGTTTAGTCATGTTTAGTCCTGGTTTAGACCTGGTTTAGACCTGGTTTAGTCCTGGTTTAGATGTGGTTTAGTCCTGGTTTAGACCTGGTTTAGTCCTGGTTTAGTCCTGGTTTAGACCTGGTTTAGCCCTGGTTTAGTCCTGGTTTAGACCTGGTTTAGTCCTGGTTTAGTCCTGGTTTAGATGTGGTTTAGTCCTGGTTTAGTCCTGGTTTAGACCTGGTATAGTCCTGGTTTAGTCCTGGTTTAGACCTGGTTTAGTCATGTTTAGTCCTGGTTTAGACCTGGTTTAGTCCTGGTTTAGTCCTGGTTTAGATGTGGTTTAGTCCTGGTTTAGTCCTGGTTTAGACCTGGTTTAGGCCTGGTTTAGTCCTGGTTTAGTCCTGGTTTAGACCTGGTTTAGTCCTGGTTTAGATGTGGTTTAGTTCTGGTTTAATCCTGGTTTAGACCTGGTTTAGTCCTGGTATAGTCCTGGTTTAGACCTGGTTTAGTCATGTTTAGTCCTGGTTTAGACCTGGTTTAGTCCTGGTTTAGTCCTGGTTTAGACCCGGTTTAGCCCTGGTTTAGACCTGGTTTAGACCTGGTTTAGTCCTGGTTTAGTCCTGGTTTAGACCTGGTTTAGTCCTGGTTTAGACCTGGTTTAGTCCTGGTTTAGTCCTGCTTTAGTCCTTGTTTAGACCTGATTTAGTCCTGGTTTAGTCCTGGTTTAGTCCTGGTTTAAACCTGGTTTAGTCATGTTTAGTCATGGTTTAGACCTGGTTTACTTCTGGTTTAGTCCTGGTTTAGTCCTGTTTAGTCCTGGTTTAGACCTGGTTTAGTCCTGGTTTAGTCCTGGTTTAGTCCTGGTTTAGTCCTGTTTAGTCCTGTTTAGTCCTGGTTTAGACCTGGTTTAGTTCTGGTTTAGTCCTGGTTTAGTCCTGTTTAGTCCTGGTTTAGACCTGGTTTAGACCTGGTTTAGTCCTGGTTTAGTCCTGGTTTAGTCCTGTTTAGTCCTGTTTAGTCCTGGTTTAGTCCTGGTTTAGTCCTGTTTAGTCCTGGTTTAGACCTGGTTTAGACCTGGTTTAGTTCTGGTTTAGTCCTGTTTAGTCCTGTTTAGTCCTGGTTTAGACCTGGTTTAGTTCTGGTTTAGTCCCGGTTTCTGACCTTTTGTTGTGCTGTGTTCTGTTGTTTCAGGTCAGGGCCAGAGGCGGCGCTAGAGAGAGGACCCGGCTGAGACTGAGACCGGTTCAGATCTGAGTTGGTTCAGTTTCAGATACTTCAGAAGCATCATTAGCATCATTAGCATCATTAGCATATTAGCATATTAGCATAATAGCATATTAGCATATTAGCATATTAGCATATTAGCATATTAGCATATTAGCATATTAGCGTCATTAGCATC
>CM060657.1:1178801-1213801 GCA_030686955.1 Odontamblyopus rebecca | reverse complement strand
TCGTGCTCTTAAGTGTGTAATATGTGTCCTGTGTTACTGCCCTAGGGTTGGGCATGAAGGTACATGGTAATAAGGTTTCATGCAGTATTCAAAAATATGACAGACAACATGACAGGATAACATCAGATTCATTGACAGACAACATCATTAAAAAAATCTTGCCCTAATATAATATTAAGGCCGCTATAATTGATTGGTCCCAATGCCTAAATAAAGAGTGTCTGCAATTTTCAGCACTTTATGTTTCGGCCAAATGACACGGTTGTATTTGTTCATTTAATACCTATTACCCAGTTTAAAACAGAAGCAGGTATTACTATGTTATTTCAGATTCCTGTAATGAAGACTTCTTCTTTGGTGGAAGTCCTGGATGCTGCCTAGTCCAAATGTCGACATTGCCGTCTGAAAATACCGGAGGAGGAGAAGGGAGAAGGACACAGACAACATGACAGACCAGCATGACAGACTTCAACATGACCGGAAACAACATGACAGACTGGTTTTTCTGACGAGACAACATGACAGACAACATGACAGACAACATGCGACAGAACAACATGACAGACAACGGTTCGACATGTTGTATAGCGCTGAGTTGGTCCCAATGATATTTTAAACAACGTCTGCAATTTGGCAGCATTTCGGATTTCATGCTCTCAAATGACATTTTCGGTTATGAGTTAGCTTCAGGCAGATCCGGTTCGGCTCCTATTTGAGGAGCAGAAGCAGAGACAACTGCATTCTTGTGGTATTGCGAAGCCTGTTATTCCGGAGATAAAGAGGCCCCTTTTTGAGTGGAAATCCTGTGGAGTGGAGTCGGCGCTTTACTTTAATTGATCGCGGGTTGCCCGAAAAATACCTGTGCGCGATGCCAGCAGCCTATAGATGACTCTCCATGATGAGCGGGTAGCCTATAGATTACTGTAGCACCTAATGCGGCAAGGGGTTGTCAACCCACATAGATTACTGGCCCTACTTCAAAGCCGGAAAAAATGAACATGCTGGTTTTTACTGGCGAAAAACATTCCAATAGGTTTAATGTAGCATTTTTCAATAAGGAGTGGCTTTTTTACTGACGTACAAAACTGTAGCCTATAGATTACTGTAGCCTATAGATGACTGTAGTCTATAGATGACTGTAGTTTATAGATTACTGTAGCCTATAGATGACTGTAGCCTATAGATTACTGTAGCCTATAGATGACTGTAGCCTATAGATTACTGTAGCCTATAGATTACTGTAGCCTATAGATGACTGTAGCCTATAGATTACTGTAGCCTATAGATGACTGTAGCCTATAGATTACTGTAGCCTATAGATGACTGTAGCCTATAGATGACTGTAGCCTATAGATTACTGTAGCCTATAGATGACTGTAGCCTATAGATTACTGTAGCCTATAGATTACTGTAGCCTATAGATGACTGTAGTCTATAGATGACTGTAGTCTATAGATGACTGTAGCCTATAGATGACTGTAGTCTATAGATGACTGTAGCCTATAGATTTCCGGCTGTAGCCTATCTCAGATTGATGGAAATGGCAGATTACTGTAGCTCATAGGATGACTGTAGTAGCTCTACAGATGACTGTAGCCTATAGATGACTGTAGCTCATAAGATTACCAGCCTATGGATCAGCCTATAGATGACTGTACTATAGATTGTATGATCACATGACTGTAGCCTATGTAGATTACTGTAGCTTATAGATGACTGTAGCCTGAGAGATTACTGTAGCTTCATAGATGACTGTAGCCTATAGATTACTGTAGTCAGATCTAGCCTAGATGACTGTAGCCTATAGATTTGAGTAAGCCTATAGATGATCAGAAGCCTATAGATTATACAGGGCTGTGTAATTTCATTGATGTAGCCTATAGATGACTGTAGCCTATAGATTACTGTAGCCTATAGATGACTGTAGCCTATAGATTACTGTAGCCTATAGATTACTGTAGCCTATAGATTACTGTAGCCTATAGATGACTGTAGCCTATAGATTACTGTAGCCTATAGATTACTGTAGCCTATAGATGACTGTAGCCTATAGATTACTGTAGCCTATAGATGACTGTAGCCTATAGATTACTGTAGCCTATAGATGACGCAGCCTATAGAATTACTGTGGCTCTCTCATAGATTACTGTAGCCTATAGATGACTGTGGCCTATCCTGCTGTAGCCCACAGATGACTGCCTTATATAGATTGACTGTAGTCCCAGCATCGTAGTCTCTCTAGAGCCAAGCTGTAGTCTATAGATGACTGTAGTCCTATAGATGACTGTAGTTTATAGACTGACCTCTCTCCCTCTCTTCCTGGAGTGACTTCTAGCCTATGGGCCGCTTACTGTGCCTATAGATTACTGTAGCTCATAGATGACTGTAGCCTAGATGACTGTAGCCTCTTGGATTACTGTGGCCTGCTAGTTACTGTAGCCTATAGATTACTGTAGCCTATAGATGACTGTAGCCTATAGATGACTGTAGCCTATAGATTACTGTAGCTTATAGATGACTGTAGCCTATCAGAGTGACTGAATTATAGATTGACTAGCATGGCCTATAGATGACTGTAGCCTTTGGATGACTGTAGCCTATAGATTATAACGTATGGGTAGGCTATGAGTCTAGAGATGACTGTAGCCTATAGATTACTGTAGCTCATAGATGACTGTAGCCCTCCTAGATTACTGGCAGCCACAGATGACTGTAGCCACTATATATGAATGACTGTAGCCTATAGATTATTTGTAGCCTATAGATCTACTGTAGCCTTGATGAATGGGCTGCTCCTTCATGGGTGACTGGCAACTGTACATGACAATGTAGCCTTCTCCTCTCTCCCTCTCCCCCCCTGTATTTGCACTATATAAACATTACTGTGGCCTCTACCCTCTCCTCTCTCTCCCTCTCTCTCTCTCCTCAGCCTCTCCACTCTGTGGCCTCCGAATCTCTCTCTCTCTCTCTCCCCCCTATCAGATCCCTCTGCGTAGTCTCCTCCTCTCCCCCTCTCTCCTCTGACTTCTCCTCCTCTCCCTCTCCAGTCCTCTCTCTATAATCGTGACTCTCCCCCTATAGATGACTCCCATCCTCCCCCTCTCTCCCTCTCTCCCATTGCTCTAGCCTCTCTCTGTATGCAGATTACTCTCCTATTCCTCTCTCCCTCTCTAGATGACTCTCCCTTATCTAGATCTACTTCTCCCCTATGAATCTCTCTTGAAGTGGGCTCTCTCCATAGACAATGTGTTATTCTCCTCTCTCCTCTCTCTCCTCTCTATCCCTCTCCTCTCTTTCCTCCTCACATCTCATCTCTCTCTCCTCTCCTCTCTCCTCTCCCTAATCCTTTCCTCTCCTTCTCTCCCTCTCCTCTCCTCTCCTCTTCCTCTCCTCCTCCCTCTCTCCTCTGCTCTCTCTCTCTCTCTCCTCTCCTCTCCTGTCTCTCTCGCGTCTCCTCTCTCTCTCCTCTCCTCCCTCCTCTCACATCCCTCTCTCTCTCCTCTCCTCCTCCTCTCTCTCTCCTCTCCTCTCTCTCTCCCCTTCCTCTCCCTCCCTCTCCTCCTCTCCTCTCCCTCTCTCCTCTCCTCTCGTTCCCTCCTCTGTCTCCTCTCTCTTTTCTCCTCTTCTCTCCTTCCTCCAGTCTCTCCCTCCCTCCTCCTCTCGCCTCTCTCCTCATCCTCTTTTCCTCTCTCCTCTCCCGTCCTATCTCCCTCTCCTCTTCCTCCTCTCTCCTCTCCTCTCTCCTCAAATCCCTCTCCTCTTATGTCTCCTCTCTCCTCTCTCCTCTCCTCTCTCCTCTGTCCTCTCCTCTCTCCTCTCCTCTTCCCTATCTCTCTCCTCTCTCTCCCTCTCTCCTCTCCTTCTCTCTCTCTCCTCTCCCTCTCTCTCTCCTCCCTCCCTCTCTCCTCTCCCTCACATCTCTCTCTCCTCTCTCTCTCCCTCCTCTCTCTCTCTCTCTCCTCCTCCCTCCTCTCCTCTCTCCTCTCCTCTCCTCTCCTCTCCCTCTCTCCTCTCCTCTTCTCTCTCTCTCTTTTCCCTCTCTCCTGTCTCCTCTCCTCTCCTCTCCTCTCTCCTCTCCTTTTCTCCTCTCCTCTTCTCCTCCCTCTGTCTCTCCTCGTCCTCTCCTCTCTCCTCTCCTGTCTATCTCCTCTCTCCTCCACTCCTCTCCCTCCTCTCCTCTCGTCTCTCTGTCCCTTCTCTCCCTCTTCCTCTCCTTTTCTCACTCTCCTCTCTCCACCCCTCCCCTCTCCTCTGCTCTCCTTATGTCTCCTTTCCCTCTCTCGTCCCTCCCTCTCTCTCTTCTCTATCCTCTCCTCTCTCTTCTTCTCTCCTCCTCTCTCCCGTCATCTCTCTCCCTCTCCTCTCCTCTCTCCCTCTCCTCTCTCTCTCACTCTCTATCTCCTCCCTCTCCTCTCCTCTCCTGTCTCCTCTCCTCTCTCTCTCTCTCTCTCCTCTCCTCTCCTCTCTCCTCTCGTCTCCTCTCTCTCTCTCCACTCTCTATCCCCTCTTCTCCTCTCTCTCCTCTCCTCTTCCACTCTCCCTTCTCTTCACTCTCCTCGTCTCCCTCTCACTCTCTTCCTCCCCTCCTTTCCTCCCTCTCCTCCCTCTCTGGTTTTCCTCCTCCTCCTCCTCTCCTCCCTCCTCTTCTCTCTCTGCCTCTTCCCTCTCTCACTCCTCTCTCCTCTCGCCTCTCTCTCTCCCTTTCCTCCTCCTCTCCTCTCCCTCCTCCTACTTTCTCTCCTCTCTCTCTCTGCTCTCGTCTTATGTCTCCTCTCTCCTCTCCTCTCCTCTCTCCTCTCTCTCCCTCCTCTCTCCTCCCTCTCCTCTCTCTCCTCTCCTCTGTCCTCTCTCACTCCTCTCTCTCCTCTCCTCTCTCCTCCTCTCCTCTCTCTTCCTCCTCTCCTCTTGTCTCTCCCTCTCCTCTCCTCTCTACTCTCATCTCCTCTCCTCTCTCCCTCTCCCTCCTCGCCTTCCCCTCCTACTCTCCCTCCCTCTTCTCTCTCGTCTCCTCTCCTCTCCTCTCTCCCTCTGTCTCTCCTCCTCTCCCTCTCTCCTCTCTTTCCTCCCTCCAACCTTTTCTCTCCTCCCCTCTTCTCCTCCCTCCTCTCCTCCTCCCCTCTCTCTCTCCCCTCTCCCTCTCCTCATCTCCTCTCCTCCTCTCCCTCTCCTGTTTCTCCCTCTCTCCTCCTCTCTCACTCTCCTCTCCCTACTCTCTCTCCTCTCTCCTCTCTCTCCTTTCTCCTCCTCTCCTCTCACTCTCCTCCTCTACTCTCCTCGACTCTGTCTCTCTCTCCTCTCCTCTTCTCCCTCTCCTCCCTCTCGCCTCCTCCTCTTCCTCTCACTCTCTCCTCTCTCTCCTCTCCTCTGTCCCTCTCCCTCACCTCTCCTCTCTCCTCCCCTCTCCTCCTTCTCTTCTCTCCTCTCTCCTTCTCTCTCCTCTCTCCTCTCTCTCCTGTCTCCTCCTCCCCCTCTCCTCTCTCCTCCTCTCCTCTCCTCTCCTCTCTGGACTCCCTCTCCTTTTCTCCCTCCTCCCCTCTCTCCTCCTGTCCTCTACCTCTCCTCCTCTCCTCTCTCCCCTCTCCTCTCCCTCTCTCCTCGTCCTCCTCTCTCCTCCTCTCTCCTCCCTCTCCCTCTCCTCTCACTCTCCTTCTCCTCTTCCTCTCCTCTCCCTATCTCCTCTCCTCTCCTCTCACTCTCTCTCTCCTCTCTCTCCTCTCCTCTCTCCTCTCACTCCTCTCTCTCCTCTCACTCTCCCTCTCTCCCTCTCACTCTCTCCTCTCCTCTCCTTCTCTCTCCTCTCCTTCTCTCCTCTCCTCACTGTCTCCTCTCCTCTCTCTTCTCCTCCCTCCTCCTCTCGTCTCCTCTCCTCTTTCCTCTCACTCTCCTCTCCTCTTTCCTCTCCTCAATATATGTCTCTCTCCCCTTCCTCCGCTCTCCTCCTCTTCCTCTCCTCCCCTCTCCTCCTCCTCTCCTAGAATATGAAACGTAAATAAATATGTATCTCTCCTCCCTTCCACTCCTCTCTCTCCCTCTCCTCTAAATCATCTGCAATCTGCCTAACATTAATAATAATGCGGTGTAATAGCAAGTGTGTGTGTAGTAATGAGCTCTCTCTCTCGGTCCAATGTTTCCCTCCTCTCTTCTCCTCTCCCTCTCACCTGTGTATTAATATTATTCCTCCGGTAGTATGGTAATAATGATAGTAATAGTCTCCTCCTCGTCGATGATCTCCTAATCGGTAATAATGTAATAATGGTAGTAATGATCCTCTCCGCTCCTCCTCTCTCCTATCCTCCCTCTCCTCCTCTCCTCTCTAGTAAATAGTATGTTCTCCCCTAAATAATGGGCAATCTCCCCTCCTCTGGTTTCTTAATAAATGATGTGTTGTGTAATCCTAAATAATATTAAATAGTAATAGTAATAATAAATTCTCTCCTCCTCTCCTGGTAATGACATTAATAGTCTCAATAGTAATAATAATAAATAGTAATAAATGACCTCTCCACTCCTTCTCCCTCCTCTCCTCTCCTCCTCTCCCTTCCTCTCCTCTGGTAAATAGGCTCTCCCTCTCCTCAAGTCCAAAAAATAATCCTCCTCTCTGGATAATGATAGTAATGATAATATTAATCAATGGACTCCTCTCTCCTTCCTCTCCTCTCTAAGTCTCTCCTCTCTCCTAATGTGTTCTCCCCTCTCCTCCCTCCTTTCCTCTCAATGTCGTCGGCTATGGATTAATGATAATAGTATGTAATGGTAAATAGTAAACGGATAATAATGTAAATGACGATCCTCTCCCTCCTGATAAAAAATAATGATCTCTCTTCTCCTCTCCCCTGATGGTAAATGATAGTCTCCGATTCTCGATTCCTCTGTGATGATCTCGGTCCTCCTCCTCAATCTCTCTAGTATCCTCTCCCTCCGATCTGATAGTCAAGTAATCAAATATTAACGTTCCTCATTCTCCGTCATGTGGCGTATCTCGATTCCTAGTAATCCTCTCCTAAATAATCGCCTCTCTCCCTCTCCCTCCTCTCACCTCCTCTCCTCTCCGCTCTCTCTCTCAATCAGTCTCTCCCTCCTCCGTCAGCTGTCTCTCGGAATCTCCCTCTCCCCTCTCCCTCCTCTCTCCCTCCTCTCCTCCTCTCCTGTCTCTCCCTCTCCGCTCTCTCCTCTCTCTCCCTCTAATAAGTCTCTCCCTCTCCGCTCTTTCTCTCCCTCTCCCTCTCTCTCCTCCGCCCCTCCTCTTCTCCTCTCCCCTCTCCCCTCTCCTGGTGTAAAATAGTAATCCTCTCCCTCTCCTTCTCTCCTCTCCCTCCTCTCCTGTCTAGTATCCTCTTCCCCTTCCCTCTCCTTAATGATAATAATAAAATATTAAATGTTCTCCTCTCCTCTCTCCTCTCCTCTCCTCTCTCCACCCCCTCTCTCTCCCTCCTAAAATAATGATCCCTCCCTCCTCCCATCTAGATCTCATCTAGTAATTCTCCTCTCCATTAGTCGATAGTAATGGGCAGTCCCTCTCTTTCTCCTCCTCTCCTCTCTAATCTCCTCCTCTCTCCTCTCCCATTAATGAAAGTAGTCCCTCTCCTCTCTCCCTCTCCCTCTCTCTCCCTCCCTCTCCTCTCCTCCTTTCCTCTCCTCTCCTCCCCTCTCTCCTCTCCCTCTCCTCTCTTCTCTCTCGTCTCCCTCTTCTCCTCTGTCTCTCCCCTTTCCTCCTCTCCTCTCCGTTCCTCCCTCTCTCTCCTCTCATCGATTAGTCGTGAATAGTAATCCCTCTCAGTCTAATCTAATCCCTCCTCTCTCCCTAAATGGTTCTCTCCTCTCTCCTCTCTCCTCTCATCGTTTCCTCTCCTCTCCTCTCTCCTAATCCCGACTCTCTTCTCTTCTCTCCCCTCCCTCTCCTCTGCTCCTCTGTGTCCTCTCCCTCTCTCCTCTAATCTACTCTCTCTCTCATCTCCTCCTCTCAGTCCCTCTCTTCTCCTCTCCTCTCCTTTCCTCTCCCTCTCCTCTCTCCCTCTCCCAATCTCTCCTCTCCTAGTAATGTTCTTAATAATGTATCTCTCCCTCTCCCGTAATCGTCATCTCTCGTCCTCTCTCTAATCTTCTGACGACTCTATCCTCTCGGATCTCCCCCTCCTCTCCTCCTCCTCTCCTATCTCCTCTCTTCTCCTCTCTCCTCCTCCTCCCTCTCCTCTCTGTCCTCTCCCTGTCCTCTCTCTCTCTCTCCTCTCCTATGTTCTTCTCATCATCTCTCCTCTCCTCTCACATCCTCTCCTCTTCTCCCTCTGTGTCCTCCTCTAATGTAATAATAATAGTAATAATGATAGTCTCCTCTTCTCTCAAATGTAATCTTCTTCTCCCTTCTCCCTCTCTTCTCTCCCTCTCCCTCTCTCTCTCTCCCTCTCTCCTCTCCTCTCCTTTCCTCTCACATCTCTCCTCCTCCCTCTCTCCTCTCCTTTCCTCTCTCTCTTCCTCTTCTCCTCTCTCTCTCCTCCCCTCTCTCTCTCTCCTCTCTCTCTCCTCTCTCTCCTCTCCCTCTCTCTCCCTCCCCCTCTCTCCTCTCTCCTCTCTGCTCCTCCTCCTCCTCTCCTCCCTCTTTCTCCTCTCTCTCTCCTCTCCTCCCTCCTCTTCTCTCCTTCTCCTCTCTCCTCTCTGCTCTCCTCTCCTCTCTCCTCCCTCTCTCCTCTCCTCTCTGCTCTCTCTCCTCTCTCACCACTCCCTCCTCTCCTCTACTCTCCTCTCCTCTCTCCCTCTCCTCCTCTCCCTCCTCCTCCCCTCTCTCCCTCTCTACTCCTCTCACCTCCTCTCCTCCCCTCCCTCTTCCTCTCCTCTCTCCTCTCCTCTCTCCCCTCCTCTCGCTCCCCCTCTCTCTCCTCTCCTCTCTCCTCTCTCTCTCTCCTCTCTCTCCCTCTCCTCTCTCCTCTCCCTCTCCTCTTTTCCCTCTCCTCTCTCCTCTCCTCTCTTGTCTCCTCTCCTCTCTCCTCTCCTCTCCTCTCCTCTCTCCTCTCCTCTCTCCTCTCTCCTCTCCGCTCTCCTCTCCTCTCTCCTCTCCTCTCTCCTCTCTCCTCTCCTCTCCTCTCCTCTCTCCTCTCCTCTCCTCTCTCCTCTCCTCTCTGCTGATGACTAAAGCTCTCGGTGACACCACAGACACCATGATGAGGAGGCTGAAGCTCCTCTGCTCTTCTGTCAGAGAAACACTAACAGACGAAGGAGGAGGCAGCGCTCAGGAGATCAGAGCTGCACAGAGACTCGGACCATCTGCCCCAAAGGAGGAGCCACAGAGAAGAGGAGGATCCAGGCTCACGGTGAGAGGTGTGACCACAGGGGTCAGAGGAGGGTTCACACATTACGCCGCACAGAAGTCACAAACCTCACAAACCTCAAAAACTTGGACTTTATCCGTCTCTGTGCTACCACCATACACTCTGTATTTACTTATTTTCCTGATATTTTGTCGTTTTTTTAAATTGTTTTCCTTTTATTTGATTTTACAGGTTTTATTATTTTAGGACTGGTGTGACCAAATTTTAGCAATTTACCTTTTGTTGTCTTCGTTTTATTGATCTCTGCAGCACTTTGGAAACTGCTTTGTCTGTGAAATGTTCTGTAGAAATAAAGTGGCTCTGGATATAAAAATGGACATAGCTACAGGAAGTGAGCACGAGGCGCTGCCGGTTCCATCGACTCTCTGCACCTGCTGCTGTGGCCTCGGCATTTTGGTCTTAAAATGTTCGTATTAACCTGCTCTACATGATCCTGGGGTTTTTATTTCACTCTTTTGTCTGTAAATACTGCTAGCCTCAGTGAGCTTCATTGGACTGGAGCTGAACGCTGTGGTGATGTCACACTAAGTTTGCACAGAGACTATGAGAGGCTGATGGAGGAAAAAGTACAAGGGTGAAAACAGAGATTTCCATCAGTGTTCATCCATATTTGTGGGTGAGTGACTCGGCTCAGGGAGGAACTGAGCCTCAGAGGAGCTCAGAGTAGAGACGCTGCTCCTTCACGTCATAGAGGAGGAGGGGCGTGGGGGGACTAAAGACACTTCCCCGAGTACATGTCTGACACACGGTGTTCTCCCTGACCCACTCCTCTCTGTCACTCTTGTCCCTTTCATAAAGGATAAGGCTGGAAAATGGGCAGTGTGGAAAATCACAGGCCTAATGCACTGGCCTATTGCACTGGCCTATTGCACTGGCCTATTGCACTGGCCTACTGCACTGGCCTACTGCACTGGCCTACTGCACTGGCCTACTGCACTGTATACAAGTATACTGTCCAACGTTATGGGAAGAATAATGCTGGGTCGAATACAAGATATCATCAGTTCTTCAGACAACCAGTTTGGCTTTAAATCAAAACATAGTACAGATTTATGGATATTTGCTCTAAAAGAAATCATTAGAAATTATAAAAATAAAAATACATCTGTGCTAATGTGCTTTATTGATGCATCTAAAGCATTTGACCGTGTCAACCACCGGAAATTGTTCCAGAAAATGAGTGTGAGAGGGGGGCCTCAGTACTGTACTGGTACAGCAGGTGGTGCAGGAGAAGTGGAGCAACAGTGTGTCAGACCATTTCACTGTCAGTAATGGAGATGAGCAGGAGGAATTCTGTGTCCCATTCGGTTTGGTTTGTATATGGATGACGTGAGTTAAATGCCGAACGACCCAAGTGAACCATCTGATGTCTGCAGATGATCTTCTTGTGTTCAGCCTGAGCAGGTCTACAGGAACTACTGGATGTATGGTCCAAGTGCGGTGTGACATTTGATACCAAATATAACACCAGTGAAAGTAGAATAATGGTCTGCAGAACTAAGGAGGAGAAGTATGCAGAGTTTCCTCAGTTTGCACTTTGTGGTAATGTTTTAACTGTTTGTAACAAATATAAATATTTGGGTCATTTTATCACAGACGATCTGTCAGATGATGAGGACGTCTGCTGCATGTTGTATGTGCAGAAGACGCTTTTTAAACGTGCTGTAGTGCATTATATACGGCCCACCCAAGGTCAAAGTACAAAAGGGAGCATACGTAAACTCAGTGTGGCCTATTGCACTGGCCTATTGCACTGGCCTATTGCACTGGCCTATTGCACTGGCCTATTGCATACGTAAACTCAGTGTGGCCTATTGCACTGGCCTATTGCACTGGCCTATTGCATACGTAAACTCAGTGTGGCCTATTGCACTGGCCTATTGCACTGGCCTATTGCATACGTAAACTCAGTGTGGCGTATAATGACTAATGCCTGAGGAAAAGGTCGAGCTGGGAAAGTGCAAGTCTCCTGTTTGTGTCCATGGGGATCAGAACTTTTCATGCAAATTTGCGCTGTTTAATGCACAGATTCATCTGTCGCCTTATTGACTGTGAGAACAGCTTTATGACCAATGGCAAACTCAGCACCGCGAGGTACCAGTCAGATCTGTGGACGCACTGGTGCAGCAGGTTGTTTTTTGGAGCATGTTTGTTCATTGCATCTTTTTAAACTCTGGACCAAGAGTCTGTAATAAAGTTTGATGATGATGATGATGTGCTCAGGGCTGGGATCATTAAGAAGTCGATATGACACACACCTCCATTCACAGGTCACGATACAATACGGTCCAGTAAAAACCACAGGCTAAATCGTGGCTCTGAAGCTAAAAGTTTGTGCAAAGTGAACATGAAAACAGCAGCGTTTTCTCTCCGGACAAACAGAACTGTGGCTCTTTCACAAAATAATGTAGGAAAATAAACCAAAATACTCTTAGCGATATATCGATGCAGCAGCCCATGATATCGATACTGTATCATCAAATTAACCAACAGGATAAATGGATATTTCAGTACTTTCACCCCCCACACCTCCACAGAAGCTTCAGCTCAGGTTCATCTGTTTCCTTTCTGGGCTCTGGGCCTGAGTGGAGCTGATTCAAACATGACGTCAGCTCTTTGTTCAGACACAAACAGCTCTAAAGCCGCTAATAACACGTCTCCCTCAGCCTGAGCCAACGCCAACATTTAGTCACACTCAAGTCTCCATCACAGAACAGAGCAGAACCCTGTGGTCACCAGAGTCTGAACATGAACATCACAGACAGAAGGTCTGCACAGGTTCAGGGCTCAGAAGGTCTGTCGGGAAACAGAAGCAGCTCGGCCCAGAACTCAGACTGGTCCTGTGTTCTCCTGTGCTCTGATAAATGGACTTTTGGAGTTTTTAGTATTGCCAAAATCCTCCTGAAGGTGAGTTTTACTTCATTTGAGCTCGTCTCACTTGGACCAGACCAGGCCTGGACAGGACCTAAACAAGTCTACATCAGGTCCAACCCGGGATCAAACCAGGACCCGTGTGAACGCAGCTTCTGTAGCTCCAAACCTCCTCAGAGCTCGAACTCTGAGGGAACATCTCCAAAGTCCAGATTCTGAAGAGTTTAGTTTGAGCTCAGACATTTCATCATTTCATCTTATGAACTCCTAGAAACATGGAGTTTATTTTCTTCAGTCAACTACCTGATCATGTATTTATTAAACTGTTCACATTTAGTTTAGGCTGAGGGGAACTCTCTTCTGAAGATCTGACCCTGTTTACCGAGAATACGACTGTGAACAGTAGAGAAAATATGTCTACAATAATAATAATAATATCAGTCCTCATGAGTTCAGTCCAGTGGTTCTTTTGACTGAACTCTGTTCCACTTCCTACAGCTAAGAAAAAAAGACTTTTTCCTTCAAAATCATCATTTCTCCTCGACACTCACTCTGCTTCTGTGGCCTACAGATTCTACATGATCTATCTGTCTCTGTATGTAGTAAAAATACGTCTTTAATCACTCTCTCTGTATTTGTCTAGAATACGTCATTTATATATTTTTAATGCCTTTAGTGGTGTCGTCCAGACTGTTCCCAGATCTGCTCCTCTGATAAACATCGACTCTTGGTGTTAGTCCTGGACTGATTTGTTCGATAAACTTCAGTTCCGAGTCTCTGAGTTTGAATCTCGTCTGAACACGGAGTGTGTGATGATGAACTTTATGAACTTTATGAACTTTATGAACTTTATGAACTTTATGAACTTTCCGCAGAACAGCAGCTGTGAATAGAACAGAATAGTTGGCACAGATGATGATTCTTATTGTTTTTCCTGCAGATAAAGATGGTTGAATAGTTGTTTTGTAACTGTTCCTACAAATTTCTACACGATCATTTAAAGATGTCAAAATGAGAGAATTATAGTTCACTGTGTCACAGTGTGGCATTAAACGTGTCTCCACAAATAAACAAGCACAATCAGGACAAGTGACCAGTCAGATCTATGGAGATGTGAGCTCGCGTACAGTAAGAATGCAGATCATCAGTGGAATAACAGAAAAGTGCAGAGAGCGATGAGAAAACCCAATCTGAACACAGCAGAGAAACGTGCAGGAAACTCAGGCAAACTCGTCCTCACAAAAGAGAAAACAGAACCGGAGCAGAAATGTAACGTCATGAACCAAACACCTGCATAAACACACACCAGGGACACCAGGAACACCAGGAACACCAGGAACAACAGGAACAACAGGAACAACAGGAACAACAGGAACACCAGGAACACCAGGAACACCAGGAACACCAGGAACACCAGGAACAACAGGAACACCAGGAACAACAGGAACACCAGGAACAACAGGAACAACAGGAACAACAGGAACAACAGAAACACCAGGGACACCAGGAACACCAGGAACACCAGGAACACCAGGAACACCACGAACACCAGGAACAACAGGAACACCAGGAACACCAGGAACAACAGGAACAACAGGAACACCAGGAACAACAGGAACAACAGGAACACCAGGAACAACAGGAACACCAGGAACACCAGGAACACCAGGAACAACAGAAACACCAGGGACACTAGGAACACCAGGAACAACAGAAACACCAGGAACACCAGGAACACCAGGAACACCACGAACACCAGGAACAACAGGAACACCAGGGACACCAGGGACACCAGGAACAACAGGAACAACAGAAACAACAGGAACAACAGAAACACCAGGGACACCAGGAACACCAGGAACACCAGGGACACCAGGAACACCAGGAACAACAGAAACACCAGGAACACCAGGAACAACAGAAACAACAGGAACAACAGAAACACCAGGGACACCAGGAACACCAGGAACACCAGGGACACCAGGAACACCAGGAACACCAGGAACAACAGAAACACCAGGGACACTAGGAACACCAGGGACACCAGGAACACCAGGAACAACAGGAACAACAGGAACAACAGGAACACCAGGAGCACCAGGAGCACCAGGAACAACAGGAACACCAGGAACACCAGGAACACCAGGAACACCAGGAACAACAGGAACACCAGGAACACCAGGAACAACAGGAACACCAGGAACACCAGGAGCACCAGGAGCACCAGGAACAACAGGAACACCAGGAACACCAGGAACAACAGGAACACCAGGAACACCAGGAGCACCAGGAGCACCAGGAACAACAGGAACACCAGGAACAACAGGAACACCAGGAACACCACGAACACCAGGAACAACAGGAACACCAGGAACACCAGGAACAACAGGAACACCAGGAACAACAGGAACACCAGGAACACCAGGAACAACAGGAACACCAGGAACACCAGGAGCACCAGGAGCACCAGGAACAACAGGAACACCAGGAACAACAGGAACACCAGGAACAACAGGAACAACAGGAACACCAGGAACACCAGGAACAACAGGAACACCAGGAACACCAGGAACACCACGAACACCAGGAACACCAGGAACAACAGGAACACCAGGAACAACAGGAACACCAGGAACACCAGGAACAACAGAAACACCAGGAACACCAGGAACAACAGGAACACCAGGAACAACAGGAACAACAGGAACAACAGGAACACCAGGAACACCAGGAACACCACGAACACCAGGAACAACAGGAACACCAGGAACAACAGGAACAACAGGAACAACAGGAACACCAGGAACACCAGGAACAACAGGAACAACAGGAACACCAGGAACAACAGGAACACCCGAAACAGGCCATTTGTGACCTGAGTAAAAGAGAAAAGCAGATTGTGGAGCAAACATCACTGGGACAGAGGACGACAAACATCGTCTCTGGATTAAAGAGGAAATTAACAGGACGATGAACCGGGACAAGGGGCTTTTTTCCTCTCACACACCTGAGCCTGTCCTGAGGAGGTGGAGCTGCAGGTGGAGACACGACACTGAGGAGGTGGAGCTGCAGGTGGAGACACGACGCTGAGGAGGTGGAGCTGCAGGTGGAGACACGACGCTGAGGAGGTGGAGCTGCAGGTGGAGACACGACGCTGAGGAGGTGGAGCTGCAGGTGGAGACACGACACTGAGGAGGTGGAGCTGCAGGTGGAGACACGACGCTGAGGAGGTGGAGCTGCAGGTGGAGACACGACGCTGAGGAGGTGGAGCTGCAGGTGGAGACACAACGCTGAGGAGGTGGAGCTACAGGTGGAGACACAGACACTGAGGAGGTGGAGCTGCAGGTGGAGACACGACGCTGAGGAGGTGGAGCTACAGGTGGAGACACAGACACTGAGGAGGTGGAGCTGCAGGTGGAGACACAGACACTGAGGAGGTGGAGCTACAGGTGGAGACACGACGCTGAGGAGGTGGAGCTACAGGTGGAGACACGACGCTGAGGAGGTGGAGCTACAGGTGGAGACACGACGCTGAGGAGGTGGAGCTGCAGGTGGAGACATAATGCTGAGGAGGTGGAGCTACAGGTGGAGACACAGACACTGAGGAGGTGGAGCTACAGGTGGAGACACGACGCTGAAGAGGTGGAGCTACAGGTGGAGACACGACACTGAGGAGGTGGAGCTACAGGTGGAGACACGACGCTGAGGAGGTGGAGCTACAGGTGGAGACACAACGCTGAGGAGGTGGAGCTGCAGGTGGAGACACGACGCTGAGGAGGTGGAGCTGCAGGTGGAGACACGACGCTGAGGAGGTGGAGCTGCAGGTGGAGACACGACGCTGAGGAGGTGGAGCTGCAGGTGGAGACACAGACACTGAGGAGGTGGAGCTACAGGTGGAGACACGACGCTGAGGAGGTGGAGCTACAGGTGGAGACACGACGCTGAAGAGGTGGAGCTACAGGTGGAGACATGACACTGAGGAGGTGGAGCTACAGGTGGAGACACGACGCTGAGGAGGTGGAGCTACAGGTGGAGACACGACGCTGAGGAGGTGGAGCTGCAGGTGGAGACACGACACTGAGGAGGTGGAGCTGCAGGTGGAGACACGACGCTGAGGAGGTGGAGCTGCAGGTGGAGACATGACGCTGAGGAGGTGGAGCTACAGGTGGAGACACGACGCTGAGGAGGTGGAGCTGCAGGTGGAGACACGACACTGAGGAGGTGGAGCTGCAGGTGGAGACACGACGCTGAGGAGGTGGAGCTGCAGGTGGAGACACGACGCTGAGGAGGTGGAGCTGCAGGTGGAGACACGACGCTGAGGAGGTGGAGCTGCAGATGGAGACACAACGCTGAGGAGGTGGAGCTACAGGTGGAGACACAGACACTGAGGAGGTGGAGCTGCAGGTGGAGACACGACGCTGAGGAGGTGGAGCTACAGGTGGAGACACGACGCTGAGGAGGTGGAGCTGCAGGTGGAGACACGATGCTGAGGAGGTGGAGCTACAGGTGGAGACACAGACACTGAGGAGGTGGAGCTACAGGTGGAGACACGACACTGAGGAGGTGGAGCTACAGGTGGAGACACGACGCTGAGGAGGTGGAGCTACAGGTGGAGACACGACGCTGAGGAGGTGGAGCTGCAGGTGGAGACACGACGCTGAGGAGGTGGAGCTGCAGGTGGAGACACAGACGCTGAGGAGGTGGAGCTACAGGTGGAGACACGACGCTGAGGAGGTGGAGCTGCAGGTGGAGACACGACGCTGAGGAGGTGGAGCTGCAGGTGGAGACACGACGCTGAGGAGGTGGAGCTGCAGGTGGAGACACGACGCTGAGGAGGTGGAGCTGCAGGTGGAGACACGACGCTGAGGAGGTGGAGCTGCAGGTGGAGACATGACGCTGAGGAGGTGGAGCTGCAGGTGGAGACACAGACACATGAGAGTCTGAGGACGACGCAGGAGAAACTGTCGGGAGGAAAAACTCTGGGGCTGAAAAAAGAACTAAAAAACAAACTGTTGGGAATCACTGATGAAAAAGGGCAAAGGTGTGAATATCCATCCGCCTCATGAATGAAATGTTCTAAGGCTCTGTTCTGTTACAGGTTTAAGGTTTTATTACACTGACTGTTTTATTATGTTCAGAATAAATGAAAAAACCTCCACACACACAGGGCTGTGTACGTGTGTGTGTGTGTGTGTGTGTGGTTGTGTTGTTGTTGTTGTTGTGTGTGTGTGTGTGTGTGTGTGTAGTTGTGTTGTTGTTATGTGTGTGTGTGTGTAGTTGTGTCCTTGTGTGTGTGTGTGTGTGGTTGTGTGTATTTGTGTTCTTGTGTGTGTGTGTGTGTGGTTGTGTTCTTCTGTGTGTGTAGTTGTGTTCTTGTGTGTGTGTGTAGTTGTGTTCTTGTGTCTGTGTAGTTGTGTTCTTGTGTGTGTGTGTGGTTGTGTTCTTCTGTGTGTGTAGTTGTGTTCTTGTGTGTGTGTGTAGTTGTGTTCTTGTGTCTGTGTAGTTGTGTTCTTGTGTGTGTGTGTTTGTGTGTGTGTGTTTGTGTGTAGTTGTGTTCTTGTGTGTGTGTGTGTGTGTGTATTTGTGTTCTTGTGTGTGTGTAGTTGTGTTCTTGTGTGTGTGTGTTTGTGTGTGTGTGTAGTTGTGTTCTTGTGTATGTGTGTGGTTGTGTTCTTGTGTGTGTGTAGATGTGTTCTTGTGTGTGTGTAGTTGTGTTCTTATGTGTGTGTAGTTGTGTTCCTGTGTGTGTGTGTGTTTGTGTAGTTGTGTTCTTGTGTGTGTGTGTTTGTGAGTGTGTGTGTGTGTGTGTATGTGTATTTGTGTTCTTCTGTGTGTGTGTGTGTGTGTAGTTGTGTTCTTGTGTGTTCTTGTGTGTGTGGTTGTGTTCTTGTGTGTTTGTGTGTTCTTGTGTGTGTGTGTAGTTGTGTTCTTGTGTGTTTGTGTGTTCTTCTCTGTGTGTGTGTAGTTGTGTTCTTGTGTGTTTGTGTGTTCTTCTCTGTGTGTGTGTAGTTGTGTTCTTGTGTGTTTGTGTGTTCTTGTGTGTTAGTGTGTTCTTGTGTGTGTTTGTGTGTGTGTAGTTGTGTTCTTGTGTGTGTGTGTTTGTGAGTGTGTGTGTGTGTGTATGTGTAGTTGTGTTCTTGTGTGTGTGTGTGTGTGTGTGTAGTTGTGTTCTTGTGTGTTCTTGTGTGTGTGGTTGTGTTCTTGTGTGTTTGTTCTTGTGTGTGTGTGTGTAGTTGTGTTCTTGTGTGTTTGTGTGTTCTTCTGTGTGTGTGTGTAGTTGTGTTCTTGTGTGTTTGTGTGTTCTTGTGTGTTAGTGTGTTCTTGTGTGTGTTTGTGTGTTTGTAGTTGTGTTCTTGTGTGTGTGTGTGTAGTTGTGTTCTTGTGTGTGTAGTTGTGTTCTTGTGTGTGTGTGTGTTTGTGTGTGTGTAGTTGTGTTCTTGTCTGTTTGTGTGTGTGTGTGTGTGTAGTTGTGTTCTTGTGTGTTCTTGTGTTTCTGTGTTCTTGTGTGTTTGTGTAGTTGTGTTCTTGTGTGTTTGTGTGTATGCGTAGTTGTGTTCTTGTGTGTGTGTGTTTGTGTGTGTGTGTGTGTGTAGTTGTGTTCTTGTGTGTTCTTGTGTGTGTGTGTTTGTGTGTTCTTGTGTGTTCTTGTGTGTTTGTGTGTGTGTGTTCATGTGTGTGTAGTTGTGTTCTTGTGTGTAGTAGTGTTCTTGTGTGTTCTTGTGTGTTTGTGTATTTGTGTGTGGTTGTGTGTTTGTGTGTGGTTGTGTTCTTGTGTGTTCTTGTGTGTTTGTGTGTTGTTGTGTTCTTGTGTGTACGTGTGTGTGTAGTTGTGTTCTTGTGTACGTGTGTGTATTTGTGTGTTCTTGTGTGTTCTTGTGTGTGTGTGTAGTTGTGTTCTTGTGTGTGTGTGTGTAGTTGTGTGTTCTTGTGTGTGTGTGTAGTTGTGATCGTCTGTGTTTGTGTGTGTGTGTAGTTGTGTGTTTGTGTGTTCTTGTGTGTACGCGTGTGCGTGTTTGTGTGTTTTTGTGTTCTTGTGTGTTCTTGTGTGTGTGTAGTTGTGTGTTTGTGTGGTTGTGTGTAGTTGTGTGTTTGTGTAGTTGTGTGTTTTTACTCATCCATATCTTGGAACGCCCTTAGAGGCTACTGTTGTTGCGATTTTGGGCGCTACAAAATAAATTGAATTGAATTGAATTGAATTGTTTGTGTAGTTGTGTGGTTGTGTGTTTGTGTGTTTGTGTGGTTGTGTGTTTGTGTGGTTGTGTAGTTGTGTGTTTGTGTGGTTGTGTGTTTGTGTGGTTGTGTTTGTGTGGTTGTGTGTAGTTGTGTGTTTGTGTGGTTGTGTGTTTGTGTGGTTGTGTGTAGTTGTGTGTTTGTGTGTAGTTGTGTGTAGTTGTGTGTTTGGGTAGTTGTGTGTAGTTGTGTGTTTGCGTGGTTGTGTGGTTGTGTGTTTGTGTAGTTGTGTAGTTGTGTGTTTGTGTAGTTGTGTGTTTGTGTGGTTGTCTGGTTGTGTGTTTGTTTAGTTGTGTGGTTGTGTGTTTGTGTGCTTGTGTGTTTGTGTGGTTGTGTGTTTGTGTGTTTGTGTAGTTGTGTGTTTGTGTGGTTGTGTGTTTGTGTGGTTGTGTGTAGTTGTGTGTTTGTGTAGTTGTGTGTTTGTGTAGTTGTGTTTGTGTGGTTGTGTGTTTGTGTGTGTAGTTGTGTGGTTGTGTGGTTGTGTAGTTGTGTGTTTGTGTGGTTGTGTGGTGGTGTGTTTGTGTGCTTGTGTGTTTGTGTGTGTGTATAGTTATGTGTTTGTGTAGTTGTGTGTTTGTGTAGTTGTGTGTTTGTGTGGTTGTGTGGTTGTTTGGTTGTGTGTTTGTGTGTGTGTGTGTAGTTGTGTGTTTGTGTAGTTGTGTGGTTGTGTAGTTTGTGTTTGTGTGTTTGTGTTTTTGTGTGTGTGTAGTTGTGTGTTTGTGTAGTTGTGTGTTTGTGTGGTTGTGTGTGTAGTTGTGTGTTTGTGTCTTTGTGTAGTTGTGTGTTTGTGTGGTTGTGTGTAGTTGTGTGTTTGTGTAGTTGTGTGTTTGTGTGGTTGTGTGTGTAGTTGTGTGGTTCTGTAGTTGTGTGGTTGTGTAGTTGTGTGGTTGTGTAGTTGTGTGTTTGTGTGGTTGTGTGTTTGTGTGGTTGTGTGTTTGTGTGTTTGTGTGTGTGTGTGTGTGTAGTCGTGTGTTTGTGTAGTTGTGTGTTTGTGTGGTTGTGTAGTTGTGTGTTTGTGTGTTTGTGTGGTTGTGTGTAGTTGTGTGTTTCTGTGTTTCTGTGTTTGTGTGTGTGTGTGTGTAGTCGTGTGTTTGTGTAGTTGTGAGTTTGTGTGGTTGTGTGTTTGTGTGGGTGTGTAGTTGTGTGTTTGTGTAGTTGTTTAGTTGTGTGTTTGTGTGGTTGTGTGTTTGTGCGTTTGTGTAGTTGTGTGTTTCTGTGTTTGTGTGTGTGTGTGTGTGTAGTCGTGTGTTTGTGTAGTTGTGTGTTTGTGTGGTTGTGTGTTTGTGTGGTTGTGTAGTTGTGTGTTTGTGTAGTTGTGTGTTTGTGTAGTTGTTTAGTTGTGTGGTTGTGTAGTTGTGTGTTTGTGTGGTTGTGTGTTTGTGTGTAGTTGTGTGTTTGTGTAGTTGTGTGTTTGTGTAGTTGTGTGTTTGTGTAGTTGTTTAGTTGTGTGGTTGTGTGTTTGTGTAGTTGTGTGTTTGTGTAGTTGTTTAGTTGTGTGGTTGTGTAGTTGTGTGTTTGTGTGGTTGTGTGTTTGTGTGGTTGTGTGTTTGTGTGGTTGTGTAGTTGTGTGTTTGTGTAGTTGTGTGTTTGTGTAGTTGTTTAGTTGTGTGGTTGTGTAGTTGTGTGTTTGTGTAGTTGTGTGTTTGTGTAGTTGTTTAGTTGTGTGGTTGTGTAGTTGTGTGTTTGTGTGGTTGTGTAGTTGTGTGGTTGTGTGTTTGTGTGTAGTTATGTGTTTGTGTGATTCTGTGTTTGTGTGTGTGTGTAGTCGTGTGTTTGTGTAGTTGTGTGGTTGTGTGTTTGTGTGTTTCTGTGTTTGTGTGTGTGTGTGTGTAGTCGTGTGTTTGTGTAGTTGTGTGTTTGTGTGGTTGTGTGTTTGTGTGGTTGTGTAGTTGTGTGTTTGTTTAATTGTGTGTTTGTCTAGTTGTTTAGTTGTGTGGTTGTGTAGTTGTGTGTTTGTTTAATTGTGTGTTTGTCTAGTTGTTTAGTTGTGTGGTTGTGTAGTTGTGTGTTTCTGTGTTTGTGTGTGGTTGTGTGTGTAGTCGTGTGTTTGTGTAGTTGTGTGTTTGTGTCTTTGTGTGGTTGTGTAGTTGTGTTTGTGTAGTTGTTTAGTTGTGTGGTTGTGTAGTTGTGTGTTTGTGTGGTTGTGTGTAGTTGTGTGGTTGTGTATAGTTGTGTGGTTGTGTAGTTGTGTGTTTGTGTGGTTGTGTGGTTGTGTAGTTGTGTGTTTGTGTGGTTGTGTGTAGTTGTGTGGTTGTGTATAGTTGTGTGGTTGTGTAGTTGTGTGTTTGTGTGGTTGTGTGTTTGTGTGGTTGTGTAGTTGTGTGGTTGTGTGTAGTTGTGTGGTTGTGTAGTTGTGTGTTTGTGTGTAGTTGTGTAGTTGTGTGGTTGTGTGTAGTTGTGTGGTTGTGTGGTTGTGTAGTTGTGTGTGTGTGTAGTTGTGTTGTTGTGTAGTTGTGTGGTTGTGTGTTTGTGTGGTTGTGTGGTTGTGTGTGTGTGTGTAGTTGTGTGGTTGTGTGTAGTTGTTTGTAGTTGTGTGGTTGTGTGTAGTTGTGTGGTTGTGTAGTTGTGTGTAGTTGTGTGGTTGTGTGGTTGTTTGTGTAGTTGTGTGGTTGTGTAGTTGTGTGATTGTGTGTAGTTGTGTGGTTGTGTGTAGTTGTGTGGTTGTGTGGTTGAAGTGGTTGTGTGGTCGTGTAGTTGTGTGTGGTTGTGTAGTTGTGTGGTTGTGTGTAGTTGTGTGGTTGAAGTGGTTGTGTGGTTGTGTAGTTGTGTAGTTGTGTGTGGTTGTGTAGTTGTGTGGTTGTGTGTAGTTGTGTGGTTGTGTGGTTGAAGTGGTTGTGTGGTTGAAGTGGTTGTGTGGTTGTGTAGTTGTGTAGTTGTGTGTGGTTGTGTAGTTGTGTGGTTGTGTGGTTGTTTGGTTGAAGTGGTTGTGTAGTTGTGTGGTTGTGTAGTTGTGTGGTTGTGTGTAATTGTGTGGTTGTGTGTGGTTGTGTGTTGTTGTGTGTGGTTGTGTAGTTGTGTAGTTGTGTGGTTGTGTGGTTGTGTGGTTGTGTAGTTGTGTAGTTGTGTGTAATTGTGTGGTTCTGTGGTTGTGTAGTTGTGTGGTTGTGTAGTTGTGTGGTTGTGTGGTTGTGTAGTTGTGTAGTTGTGTGTAATTGTGTGGTTGTGTTGTTGTGTGGTTGTGTAGTTGTGTGTGTAGTTGTGTGGTTGTGTAGTTGTGTGGTTGTGTGTAGTTGTGTGGTTGTGTGTAGTTGTGTGGTTGTGTGGTTAAAGTGGTTGTGTGGTCGTGTAGTTGTGTGTGGTTGTGTAGTTGTGTGGTTGTGTGTAGTTGTGTGGTTGAAGTGGTTGTGTGGTCGTGTAGTTGTGTGTGGTTGTGTAGTTGTGTGGTTGTGTGTAGTTGTGTGGTTGTGTGGTTGTGTGGTTGAAGTGGTTGTGTAGTTGTGTGGTTGTGTAGTTGTGTAGTTGTGTGGTTGTGTGTAATTGTGTGGTTGTGTGTGGTTGTGTGTAGTTGTGTGGTTGTGTAGTTGTGTGGTTGTGTGTAATTGTGTGGTTGTGTGTGGTTGTGTGTGGTTGTGTAGTTGTGTAGTTGTGTGGTTGTGTGGTTGTGTGGTTGTGTAGTTGTGTAGTTGTGTGTAATTGTGTGGTTCTGTGGTTGTGTAGTTGTGTGGTTGTGTAGTTGTGTGGTTGTGTGGTTGTGTAGTTGTGTAGTTGTGTGTAATTGTGTGGTTGTGTAGTTGTGTGGTTGTGTAGTTGTGTGTGTAGTTGTGTGGTTGTGTAGTTGTGTGGTTGTGTGTAGTTGTGTGGTTGTGTGTAGTTGTGTGGTTGTGTGGTTAAAGTGGTTGTGTGGTCGTGTAGTTGTGTGTGGTTGTGTAGTTGTGTGGTTGTGTGTAGTTGTGTGGTTGAAGTGGTTGTGTGGTTGTGTAGTTGTGTAGTTGTGTGTGGTTGTGTAGTTGTGTGGTTGTGTGTAGTTGTGTGGTTGTGTGGTTGAAGTGGTTGTGTGGTTGAAGTGGTTGTGTGGTTGTGTAGTTGTGTAGTTGTGTGTGGTTGTGTAGTTGTGTGGTTGTGTGTAGTTGTGTGGTTGTGTGGTTGAAGTGGTTGTGTAGTTGTGTGGTTGTGTAGTTGTGTGGTTGTGTGTTTGTGTAGTTGTGTGGTTGTGTAGTTGTGTGGTTGTGTAGTTGTGTAGTTGTGTTTGTGTAGTTGTGTGGTTGTGTAGTTGTGTGGTTGTGTAATTGTGTGGTTGTGTGTAGTTGTGTAGTTGTGTGTTTGTGTAGTTGTGTGGTTGTGTAGTTGTGTAGTTTTGTGGTTGTGTGTTTGTGTAGTTGTGTGGTTGTGTAGTTGTGTGTTTGTGTAGTTGTGTGGTTGTGTGGTTGTGTAGTTGTGTAGTTGTGTGTAATTGTGTGGTTGTGTGGTTGTGTAGTTGTGTAGTTGTGTGGTTGTGTGTTTGTGTAGTTGTGTGTTTGTGTAGTTGTGTGTTTGTGTAGTTGTGTGTTTGTGTAGTTGTGTGGTTGTGTAGTTGTGTAGTTGTGTGTTTGTGTGGTTGTGTGTGTAGTTGTGTGGTTCTGTAGTTGTGTGGTTGTGTAGTTGTGTGTTTGTGTAGTTGTGTGTTTGTGTAGTTGTTTAGTTATGTGGTTGTGTAGTTATGTGTTTGTGTGGTTGTGTGTTTGTGTGGTTGTGTGTTTGTGTGTTTGTGTGTTTGTGTGTGTGTGTGTGTGTAGTCGTGTGTTTGTGTAGTTGTGTGTTTGTGTGGTTGTTTAGTTATGTGGTTGTGTAGTTGTGTGTTTGTGTGTTTGTGTGGTTGTGTGTGTAGTTGTGTGGTTGTGTGGTTGTGTAGTTGTGTGTTTGTGTGGTTGTGTGGTGGTGTGTTTGTGTGCTTGTGTGTTTGTGTGTGTGTATAGTTATGTGTTTGTGTAGTTGTGTGTTTGTGTAGTTGTGTGTTTGTGTGGTTGTGTGGTTGTTTGGTTGTGTGTTTGTGTGTGTGTGTGTGTAGTTGTGTGTTTGTGTAGTTGTGTGGTTGTTTGGTTGTGTGTTTGTGTGTGTGTGTGTGTGTAGTTGTGTGTTTGTGTAGTTGTGTGTTTGTGTGGTTGTGTGTGTAGTTGTGTGTTTGTGTGTTTGTGTAGTTGTGTGTTTGTGTGGTTGTGTGTAGTTGTGTGTTTGTGTAGTTGTGTGTTTGTGTGGTTGTGTGTGTAGTTGTGTGTTTGTGTAGTTGTGTGTTTGTGTGGTTGTGTGTTTGTGTGGTTGTGTGTTTGTGTGGTTGTGTGTTTGTGTGGTTGTGTGTTTGTGTGTTTGTGTGTGTGTGTGTGTGTAGTCGTGTGTTTGTGTAGTTGTGTGTTTGTGTGGTTGTGTAGTTGTGTGTTTGTGTGTTTGTGTGTTTGTGTGTAGTTGTGTGTTTCTGTGTTTCTGTGTTTGTGTGTGTGTGTGTGTAGTCGTGTGTTTGTGTAGTTGTGAGTTTGTGTGGTTGTGTGTTTGTGTGGGTGTGTAGTTGTGTGTTTGTGTAGTTGTTTAGTTGTGTGTTTGTGTGGTTGTGTGTTTGTGCGTTTGTGTAGTTGTGTGTTTCTGTGTTTGTGTGTGTGTGTGTGTGTAGTCGTGTGTTTGTGTAGTTGTGTGTTTGTGTGGTTGTGTGTTTGTGTGGTTGTGTAGTTGTGTGTTTGTGTAGTTGTGTGTTTGTGTAGTTGTTTAGTTGTGTGGTTGTGTAGTTGTGTGTTTGTGTGGTTGTGTGTTTGTGTGTAGTTGTGTGTTTGTGTAGTTGTGTGTTTGTGTAGTTGTGTGTTTGTGTAGTTGTTTAGTTGTGTGGTTGTGTGTTTGTGTAGTTGTGTGTTTGTGTAGTTGTTTAGTTGTGTGGTTGTGTAGTTGTGTGTTTGTGTGGTTGTGTGTTTGTGTGGTTGTGTGTTTGTGTGTTTGTGTAGTTGTGTGTTTGTGTAGTTGTTTAGTTGTGTGGTTGTGTAGTTGTGTGTTTGTGTGGTTGTGTAGTTGTGTGGTTGTGTGTTTGTGTGTAGTTGTGTGTTTGTGTGATTCTGTGTTTGTGTGTGTGTGTGTAGTCGTGTGTTTGTGTAGTTGTGTGGTTGTGTGTTTGTGTGTTTCTGTGTTTGTGTGTGTGTAGTCGTGTGTTTGTGTAGTTGTGTGTTTGTGTGGTTGTGTGTTTGTGTGGTTGTGTAGTTGTGTGTTTGTTTAATTGTGTGTTTGTGTAGTTGTTTAGTTGTGTGGTTGTGTAGTTGTGTGTTTGTGTGGTTGTGTGGTTGTGTGTAGTTGTGTGTTTGTGTGTTTCTGTGTTTGTGTGTGGTTGTGTGTGTAGTCGTGTGTTTGTGTAGTTGTGTGTTTGTGTGTTTGTGTGGTTGTGTAGTTGTGTTTGTGTAGTTGTTTAGTTGTGTGGTTGTGTAGTTGTGTGTTTGTGTAGTTGTGTGTTTGTGTACTTGTGTGTTTGTGTAGTTGTGTGTTTGTGTAGTTGTGTAGTTGTGTGTTTGTGTGTCTGTGTGGTTGTGTAGTTGTGTAGTTGTGTGGTTGGGTGTAGTTGTGTGTGTGTGTGTAGTTGTGTGTGGTTGTGTGGTTGTGTAGTTGTGTGGTTGTGTGTTTGTGTGGTTGTGTGTGTGTGTGTGTGTAGTTGTGTGGTTGTGTAGTTGTGTGTAGTTGTGTGGTTGTGTGTAGTTGTGTGGTTGTGTGTAGTTGTGTGTTTGTGTAGTTGTGTGTGTGTGTAGTTGTGTAGTTGTGTGGTTGTGTAGTTGTGTGGTTGTGTGTTTGTGTGGTTGTGTGGTTGTGTGTGTGTGTGTAGTTGTGTGGTTGTGTGTAGTTGTTTGTAGTTGTGTGGTTGTGTGTAGTTGTGTGGTTGTGTAGTTGTGTGTAGTTGTGTGGTTGTGTGGTTGTGTAGTTGTGTGTGTAGTTGTGTGGTTGTGTAGTTGTGTGGTTGTGTGTAGTTGTGTGGTTGTGTGTAGTTGTGTGGTTGTGTGGTTGAAGTGGTTGTGTGGTCGTGTAGTTGTGTGTGGTTGTGTAGTTGTGTGGTTGTGTGTAGTTGTGTGGTTGAAGTGGTTGTGTGGTTGTGTAGTTGTGTAGTTGTGTGTGGTTGTGAAGTTGTGTGGTTGTGTGTAGTTGTGTGGTTGTGTGGTTGAAGTGGTTGTGTGGTTGTGTTGTTGTGTGTGGTTGTGTAGTTGTGTGGTTGTGTGTAGTTGTGTGGTTGTGTGGTTGAAGTGGTTGTGTAGTTGTGTGGTTGTGTAGTTGTGTGGTTGTGTGTAATTGTGTGGTTGTGTGTGGTTGTGTGTGGTTGTGTGTGGTTGTGTAGTTGTGTAGTTGTGTGGTTGTGTGGTTGTGTAGTTGTGTAGTTGTGTGTAATTGTGTGGTTCTGTGGTTGTGTAGTTGTGTGGTTGTGTAGTTGTGTGGTTGTGTGGTTGTGTAGTTGTGTAGTTGTGTGTAATTGTGTGGTTGTGTAGTTGTGTGGTTGTGTAGTTGTGTGTGTAGTTGTGTGGTTGTGTAGTTGTGTGGTTGTGTGTAGTTGTGTGGTTGTGTGTAGTTGTGTGGTTGTGTGGTTGAAGTGGTTGTGTGGTCGTGTAGTTGTGTGTGGTTGTGTAGTTGTGTGGTTGTGTGTAGTTGTGTGGTTGTGTGGTTGTGTGGTTGTGTTGTTGTGTAGTTGTGTGTGGTTGTGTAGTTGTGTGGTTGTGTGTAGTTGTGTGGTTGTGTGGTTGAAGTGGTTGTGTGGTTGAAGTGGTTGTGTGGTTGTGTAGTTGTGTAGTTGTGTGTGGTTGTGTAGTTGTGTGGTTGTGTGTAGTTGTGTGGTTGTGTGGTTGAAGTGGTTGTGTAGTTGTGTGGTTGTGTAGTTGTGTAGTTGTGTGGTTGTGTGTAATTGTGTGGTTGTGTGTGGTTGTGTGTAGTTGTGTGGTTGTGTAGTTGTGTGGTTGTGTAGTTGTGTGTTTGTGTAGTTGTGTGGTTGTGTAGTTGTGTGGTTGTGTGGTTGTGTAGTTGTGTGGTTGTGTAGTTGTGTGGTTGTGTGGTTGTGTAGTTGTGTAGTTGTGTGTTTGTGTAGTTGTGTGGTTGTGTAGTTGTGTGGTTGTGTGGTTGTTTGTGTAGTTGTGTGGTTGTGTAGTTGTGTGATTGTGTGTAGTTGTGTGGTTGTGTGTAGTTGTGTGGTTGTGTGGTTGAAGTGGTTGTGTGGTCGTGTAGTTGTGTGTGGTTGTGTAGTTGTGTGGTTGTGTGTAGTTGTGTGGTTGTGTGGGTGTGTGGTTGTGTAGTTGTGTAGTTGTGTGTGGTTGTGTAGTTGTGTGGTTGTGTGTAGTTGTGTGGTTGTGTGGTTGAAGTGGTTGTGTGGTTGAAGTGGTTGTGTGGTTGTGTAGTTGTGTGTGGTTGTGTTGTTGTGTGGTTGTGTGTAATTGTGTGGTTGTGTGTGGTTGTGTGTAGTTGTGTGGTTGTGTAGTTGTGTGGTTGTGTAGTTGTGTGTTTGTGTAGTTGTGTGGTTGTGTAGTTGTGTGGTTGTGTAGTTGTGTGTTTGTGTGGTTGTGTGTAGTTGTGTAGTTGTGTGGTTGTGTAGTTGTGTGTAGTTGTGTGGTTGTGTGTGTAGTTGTGTGGTTGTGTGTAGTTGTGTGTGGTTGTGTGTAGTTGTGTGGTTGTGTGGTTGTGTAGTTGTGTGGTTGTGTAGTTGTGTGTGTAGTTGTGTGTAGTTGTGTGGTTGTGTAGTTGTGTGTAGTTGTGTGGTTGTGTGGTTGTGTAGTTGTGTGTAGTTGTGTGGTTGTGTGTTTGTGTGGTTGTTTAGTTGTGTGGTTGTGTGTTTGTGTAGTTGTGTGTTTGTGTAGTTGTGTGGTTGTGTGTAGTTGTGTGGTTGAAGTGGTTGTGTGGTTGTGTAGTTGTGTAGTTGTGTGTGTGGTTGTGAAGTTGTGTGGTTGTGTGTAGTTGTGTGGTTGTGTGGTTGAAGTGGTTGTGTAGTTGTGTGGTTGTGTAGTTGTGTGGTTGTGTGTAATTGTGTGGTTGTGTGTGGTTGTGTGTGGTTGTGTGTGGTTGTGTAGTTGTGTAGTTGTGTGGTTGTGTGGTTGTGTAGTTGTGTGTAATTGTGTGGTTCTGTGGTTGTGTAGTTGTGTGGTTGTGTAGTTGTGTGGTTGTGTGGTTGTGTAGTTGTGTAGTTGTGTGTAATTGTGTGGTTGTGTAGTTGTGTGGTTGTGTAGTTGTGTGTGTAGTTGTGTGGTTGTGTAGTTGTGTGGTTGTGTGTAGTTGTGTGGTTGTGTGTAGTTGTGTGGTTGTGTGGTTAAAGTGGTTGTGTGGTCGTGTAGTTGTGTGTGGTTGTGTAGTTGTGTGGTTGTGTGTAGTTGTGTGGTTGAAGTGGTTGTGTGGTTGTGTAGTTGTGTAGTTGTGTGTGGTTGTGTAGTTGTGTGGTTGTGTGTAGTTGTGTGGTTGTGTGGTTGAAGTGGTTGTGTGGTTGAAGTGGTTGTGTGGTTGTGTAGTTGTGTAGTTGTGTGTGGTTGTGTAGTTGTGTGGTTGTGTGTAGTTGTGTGGTTGTGTGGTTGAAGTGGTTGTGTAGTTGTGTGGTTGTGTAGTTGTGTGGTTGTGTGTAATTGTGTGGTTGTGTGTGGTTGTGTGTGGTTGTGTAGTTGTGTAGTTGTGTGGTTGTGTGGTTGTGTGGTTGTGTAGTTGTGTAGTTGTGTGTAATTGTGTGGTTCTGTGGTTGTGTAGTTGTGTGGTTGTGTAGTTGTGTGGTTGTGTGGTTGTGTAGTTGTGTAGTTGTGTGTAATTGTGTGGTTGTGTAGTTGTGTGGTTGTGTAGTTGTGTGTGTAGTTGTGTGGTTGTGTAGTTGTGTGGTTGTGTGTAGTTGTGTGGTTGTGTGTAGTTGTGTGGTTGTGTGGTTAAAGTGGTTGTGTGGTCGTGTAGTTGTGTGTGGTTGTGTAGTTGTGTGGTTGTGTGTAGTTGTGTGGTTGAAGTGGTTGTGTGGTTGTGTAGTTGTGTAGTTGTGTGTGGTTGTGTAGTTGTGTGGTTGTGTGTAGTTGTGTGGTTGTGTGGTTGAAGTGGTTGTGTGGTTGAAGTGGTTGTGTGGTTGTGTAGTTGTGTAGTTGTGTGTGGTTGTGTAGTTGTGTGGTTGTGTGTAGTTGTGTGGTTGTGTGGTTGAAGTGGTTGTGTAGTTGTGTGGTTGTGTAGTTGTGTGGTTGTGTGTAATTGTGTGGTTGTGTGTGGTTGTGTGTGGTTGTGTGTGGTTGTGTAGTTGTGTAGTTGTGTGGTTGTGTGGTTGTGTGGTTGTGTAGTTGTGTAGTTGTGTGTAATTGTGTGGTTCTGTGGTTGTGTAGTTGTGTGGTTGTGTAGTTGTGTGGTTGTGTGGTTGTGTAGTTGTGTAGTTGTGTGTAATTGTGTGGTTGTGTAGTTGTGTGGTTGTGTAGTTGTGTGTAATTGTGTGGTTGTGTAGTTGTGTGGTTGTGTAGTTGTGTAGTTGTGTGTAATTGTGTGGTTGTGTGGTTGTGTAGTTGTGTGGTTGTGTAGTCGTGTGGTTGTGTGTTTGTGTAGTTGTGTGTTTGTGTAGTTGTGTGTTTGTGTAGTTGTGTGGTTGTGTAGTTGTGTAGTTGTGTGTTTGTGTGGTTGTGTGTGTAGTTGTGTGGTTCTGTAGTTGTGTGGTTGTGTAGTTGTGTGTTTGTGTAGTTGTGTGTTTGTGTAGTTGTTTAGTTATGTGGTTGTGTAGTTGTGTGTTTGTGTGGTTGTGTGTTTGTGTGGTTGTGTGTTTGTGTGTTTGTGTGTTTGTGTGTTTGTGTGTGTGTGTGTGTGTAGTCGTGTGTTTGTGTAGTTGTGTGTTTGTGTGGTTGTTTAGTTATGTGGTTGTGTAGTTGTGTGTTTGTGTGGTTGTGTGTTTGTGTGGTTGTGTGTTTGTGTGTTTGTGTGTTTGTGTGTGTGTGTGTGTGTAGTCGTGTGTTTGTGTAGTTGTGTGTTTGTGTGGTTGTGTGTTTGTGTGGTTGTGTAGTTGTGTGTTTGTGTAGTTGTGTGTTTGTGTAGTTGTTTAGTTGTGTGGTTGTGTGGTTGTGTAGTTGTGTGTTTGTGTGGTTGTGTGTTTGTGTGTTTGTGTGGTTGTGTGTAGTTGTGTGTTTCTGTGTTTCTGTGTTTGTGTGTGTGTGTAGTCGTGTGTTTGTGTAGTTGTGAGTTTGTGTGGTTGTGTGTTTGTGTGGGTGTGTAGTTGTGTGTTTGTGTAGTTGTTTAGTTGTGTGTTTGTGTGGTTGTGTGTTTGTGCGTTTGTGTAGTTGTGTGTTTCTGTGTTTGTGTGTGTGTGTAGTCGTGTGTTTGTGTAGTTGTGTGTTTGTGTGGTTGTGTGTTTGTGTGGTTGTGTAGTTGTGTGTTTGTGTAGTTGTGTGTTTGTGTAGTTGTTTAGTTGTGTGTTTGTGTGGTTGTGTGTTTGTGCGTTTCTGTGTTTGTGTGTGTGTGTGTAGTCGTGTGTTTGTGTAGTTGTGTGTTTGTGTGGTTGTGTGTTTGTGTGGGTGTGTAGTTGTGTGTTTGTGTAGTTGTTTAGTTGTGTGTTTGTGTGGTTGTGTGTTTGTGCGTTTGTGTAGTTGTGTGTTTCTGTGTTTGTGTGTGTGTGTGTAGTCGTGTGTTTGTGTAGTTGTGTGTTTGTGTGGTTGTGTGTTTGTGTGGTTGTGTAGTTGTGTGTTTGTGTAGTTGTGTGTTTGTGTAGTTGTTTAGTTGTGTGGTTGTGTAGTTGTGTGTTTGTGTGGTTGTGTGTTTGTGTGTAGTTGTGTGTTTGTGTAGTTGTGTGTTTGTGTAGTTGTGTGTTTGTGTGGGTGTGTAGTTGTGTGTTTGTGTAGTTGTTTAGTTGTGTGTTTGTGTGGTTGTGTGTTTGTGCGTTTGTGTAGTTGTGTGTTTCTGTGTTTGTGTGTGTGTGTGTAGTCGTGTGTTTGTGTAGTTGTGTGTTTGTGTGGTTGTGTGTTTGTGTGGTTGTGTAGTTGTGTGTTTGTGTAGTTGTGTGTTTGTGTAGTTGTTTAGTTGTGTGTTTGTGTGGTTGTGTTTTTGTGTGTTTCTGTGTTTGTGTGTGTGTGTGTAGTCGTGTGTTTGTGTAGTTGTGTGTTTGTGTGGTTGTGTGTTTGTGTGGGTGTGTAGTTGTGTGTTTGTGTAGTTGTTTAGTTGTGTGTTTGTGTGGTTGTGTGTTTGTGCGTTTGTGTAGTTGTGTGTTTCTGTGTTTGTGTGTGTGTGTAGTCGTGTGTTTGTGTAGTTGTGTGTTTGTGTGGTTGTGTGTTTGTGTGGTTGTGTAGTTGTGTGTTTGTGTAGTTGTGTGTTTGTGTAGTTGTTTAGTTGTGTGGTTGTGTAGTTGTGTGTTTGTGTGGTTGTGTGTTTGTGTGTAGTTGTGTGTTTGTGTAGTTGTGTGTTTGTGTAGTTGTGTGTTTGTGTAGTTGTTTAGTTGTGTGGTTGTGTGTTTGTGTAGTTGTGTAGTTGTTTAGTTGTGTGGTTGTGTAGTTGTGTGTTTGTGTGGTTGTGTGTTTGTGTGGTTGTGTGTTTGTGTGGTTGTGTAGTTGTGTGTTTGTGTAGTTGTGTGTTTGTGTAGTTGTTTAGTTGTGTGGTTGTGTAGTTGTGTGTTTGTGTGGTTGTGTGTTTGTGTGGTTGTGTAGTTGTGTGGTTGTGTGTTTGTGTGTAGTTGTGTGTTTGTGTGATTCTGTGTTTGTGTGTGTGTGTGTAGTCGTGTGTTTGTGTAGTTGAGTGGCTGTGTGTTTGTGTGTTTCTGTGTTTGTGTGTGTGTGTGTGTAGTCGTGTGTTTGTGTAGTTGTGTGTTTGTGTGGTTGTGTGGTTGTGTGTTTGTGTGGTTGTGTAGTTGTGTGTTTGTTTAGTTGTGTGTTTGTGTAGTTGTTTAGTTGTGTGGTTGTGTAGTTGTGTGGTTGTGTGGTTGTGTGTAGTTGTGTGTTTGTGTGTTTGTGTGTGTGTGTGTGTAGTCGTGTGTTTGTGTAGTTGTGTGTTTGTGTGGTTGTGTCTTTGTGTGGTTGTGTAGTTGTGTGTTTGTGTAGTTGTTTAGTTGTGTGTTTGTGTAGTTGTGTGTTTGTGTGGTTGTGTAGTTGTGTGTTTGTGTAGTTGTGTGTTTGTGTAGTTGTGTAGTTGTGTGTTTGTGTGTCTGTGTGGTTGTGTAGTTGTATAGTTGTGTGTAGTTGTGTGGTTGTGTATAGTTGTGTGGTTGTGTAGTTGTGTGTTTGTGTGGTTGTGTGTTTGTGTGGTTGTGTAGTTGTGTGGTTGTGTGTAGTTGTGTGGTTGTGTAGTTGTGTGTTTGTGTAGTTGTGTGTTTGTGTGGTTGTGTAGTTGTGTGGTTGTGTGTAGTTGTGTGGTTGTGTAGTTGTGTGTTTGTGTGGTTGTGTAGTTGTGTGGTTGTGTGGTTGTGTAGTTGTGTGGTTGTGTAGTTGTGTGTTTGAGTAGTTGTGTGTTTGTGTAGTTGTGTGTTTGTGTAGTTGTGTGTTTGTGTAGTTGTGTGGTTGTGTGTAGTTGTGTGGTTGTGTAGTTGTGTGGTTGTGTGTGGTTGTGTGGTTGTGTAGTTGTGTGGTTGTGTGTTTGTGTAGTTGTGTGTGTGTAGTTGTGTGGTTGTGTGTAGTTGTGTAGTTGTGTGTTTGTGTAGTTGTGTGTGTGTAGTTGTGTAGTTGTGTGTGGTTGTGTGGTTGTGTAGTTGTGTGGTTGTGTAGTTGTGTGTTTGTGTGGTTGTGTGTGTGTGTGTGTGTGTGTGTGTGTGTGTAGTTGTGTGGTTGTGTAGTTGTGTGTAGTTGTGTGGTTGTGTGGTTGTGTAGTTGTGTGTGTGTAGTTGTGTGGTTGTGTGTAGTTGTGTGTGGTTGTGTGGTTGTGTAGTTGTGTGGTTGTGTGTGGTTGTGTGGTTGTGTAGTTGTGTGGTTGTGTGTTTGTGTAGTTGTGTGTTTGTGTAGTTGTGTGGTTGTGTAGTTGTGTGTTTGTGTAGTTGTGTGGTTGTGTAGTTGTGTGGTTGTGTAGTTGTGTGTTTGTGTAGTTGTGTGTTTGTGTAGTTGTGTGGTTGTGTAGTTGTGTAGTTGTGTAGTTGTGTAGTTGTGTAGTTGTGTCCGTTTCTCCTTCAGTCTGCTTTTATTTCTGGGTGGATTCTGCCCTCTGCTGGTTCATGCAGGAACTTCTTCCTCATTCTGTCATTCTTCAGCTCCTCACAGCCGGAACATCTGCACAGCCCCTTTATTTTCCAGAAGCACAGACCATGTCCACGGCTGAGGCTGTACTTATACTCCGTGTACTTATACTCTGTGTACTTATACTCCGTGTACTTATACTCCGTGTACTTATACTCTGTGTACTTATACTCCGTGTACTTATACTCCGTGTACTTATACTCTGTGTACATATACTCCGTGTACTTATACTCCGTGTACTTATACTCCGTGTACTTATACTCTGTGTACATATACTCTGTGTACTTATACTCCGTGTACTTATACTCTGTGTACTTATACTCCGTGTACTTATACTCTGTGTACTTATACTCCATGTACTTATACTCTGTGTACTTATACTCCGTGTACTTATACTCTGTGTACTTATACTCCATGTACTTATACTCTGTGTACTTATACTCCGTGTACTTATACTCTGTGTACTTATACTCCGTGTACTTATACTCTGTGTACATATACTCCGTGTACTTATACTCCGTGTACTTATACTCCGTGTACATATACTCCGTGTACTTATACTCCGTGTACTTATACTCCGTGTACTTATACTCCGTGTACATATACTCCGTGTACTTATACTCCGTGTACTTATACTCCGTGTACTTATACTCTGTGTACTTATACTCTGTGTACATATACTCCGTGTACTTATACTCTGTGTACTTATACTCCGTGTACTTATACTCTGTGTACTTATACTCTGTGTACTTATACTCTGTGTACTTATACTCCGTGTACTTATACTCTGTGTACTTATACTCCGTGTACTTATACTCTGTGTACTTATACTCCGTGTACTTATACTCCGTGTACTTATACTCTGTGTACTTATACTCCGTGTACTTATACTCTGTGTACTTATACTCCGTGTACTTATACTCTGTGTACTTATACTCCATGTACTTATACTCTGTGTACTTATACTCTGTGTACTTATACTCCATGTACTTATACTCTGTGTACTTATACTCTGTGTACATATACTCCGTGTACTTATACTCCGTGCACTTTCACAGTTCAAACATGTCACTCCTGAACTTGGTTTATTATTATGAAAAAGTAAAAAAAACACACAACTGAGAAAAAAAAAAGACTTTTACTAGAAAATGATGATGGACAAAGATGAGTTCAGTTCTTCTGGACATCAGGAAAAACAATCGTAGAAACTAAAAAAGTGGTGCTGAAAAACATCACACAAAGTGCTCTGATGAAACTGCTCCACATGAAAGAAAACGAGATTAGTCAAGGAAAAAGTGACTGTTCCACCGATTCGTCCTTTCTCACATGTGCCCGTGAGCGGCTGTGCAGTGCGGAGCGGGCGGAGCGGGCGGAGCGGGCGGAGCGGGCGGAGCGGGCGGAGCGGGCACAGCGGGCACAGCGGGCACAGCGGGCATCACACGGCCTTACGGTGGTACTCTGGCGGTGCCACCTCGTAGTCACTGGCATTAAACAGTGAAGCAGAGTTCTTCACCAGGTATCTGCAAAATACAAG
>CM060657.1:1171301-1176301 GCA_030686955.1 Odontamblyopus rebecca | reverse complement strand
GACAGAGAGAGAGAGACACAGAGACAGAGACACAGACACAGAGAGAGAGACAGAGACACAGAGACACAGACACAGAGAGAGACACAGAGACACAGACACACAGACAGAGACACAGAGACAGAAACACAGAGACAGAGACACAGAGACACAGACAGAGACACAGAGACAGACACAGAGAGAGAGACAGACAGACACAGACAGAGACACAGACACACAGACACACAGACACAGAGAGAGACACAGAGACAGAGACACAGAGACACAGAGAGACAGACAGAGACACAGAGACAGAGACAGAGACACAGACAGAGAGACACAGACAGAGAGACAGAGAGACACAGAGACACAGAGACAGACACAGAGACAGAAACAGACACAGAGAGACAGAGACACAGAGACAGAGAGAGACAGAGACACAGAGAGACAGAGACACAGAGAGACAGAGACACAAAGAGACAAACACAGAGAGAGACACAGAGACAGACACAGAGAGACAGAGACACAGAGACAGAGACACAGAGAGAGACACAGAGACAGACAGACAGAGACACAGAGAGAGACAGACAGACAGAGACACAGAGAGAGAGAGACAGAGAGACAGAGAGAAAGACAGAGACAGAGACACAGAGAGACAGAGACAGAGACACAGAGACAGAGACACAGAGAGACAGAGACACAGAGAGAGACAGAGACACAGAGACAGAGACACGGAGAGAGAGAGACACAGAGACAGAGAGACAGACAGAGACACAGAGACAGAGACACGGAGAGAGAGACACAGAGACACAGACACAGAGACAGAGAGACAGAGACACAGAGACACGGAGAGAGAGACACAGAGACACAGAGACAGAGACACAGAGAGAGACACAGAGACACAGACACAGAGAGAGAGACAGAGACAGACACAGAGAGAGAGACAGAGACACAGAGAGAGAGACAGAGACACAGAGACAGACACAGAGACAGACACAGAAACAGAGACAGACACAGACACAGAGACACAGAGAGAGACACAGAGACAGAGACACAGAGACACAGAGAGAGACAGAGAGAGAGACAGAGACACAGAGACAGACACAGAGACAGAAACAGACAGCGAGAGACAGAGACACAGAGAGAGACAGAGACACAGAGAGACAGAGACACAGACACAGAGAGACAAACACAGAGAGAGACACAGAGACAGACACAGAGAGACAGAGACACAGAGACAGAGACACAGAGAGAGACACAGAGACAGACAGACAGAGACACAGAGAGAGACAGACAGACAGAGACACAGAGAGAGAGAGACAGAGAGACAGAGAGAAAGACAGAGACAGAGACACAGAGAGACAGAGACAGAGACACAGAGAGACAGAGACACAGAGAGAGACAGAGACACAGAGACAGAGAGAGACAGAGACACGGAGAGAGAGAGACACAGAGACAGACAGAGACACAGAGACAGAGACACGGAGAGAGAGACACAGAGACACAGACACAGAGAGACAGAGACACAGAGACACGGAGAGAGAGACACAGAGACACAGAGAGAGACACAGAGACACAGACACAGAGAGAGAGACAGAGACACAGACACAGACACAGAGAGAGAGACAGAGACACAGACACAGAGAGAGAGACAGAGACACAGAGAGAGAGACAGAGACACAGAGACAGACACAGAGACAGACACAGAGACAGACACAGAGACACAGACACACAGAGACACAGAGACAGAGACACACAGAGACACAGACACAGAGACACAGAAACAGAGACAGACACAGAGACACAGAGACACAGACACAGAGACACAGAGAGAGACACAGAGACAGAGACACAGAGAGAGACAGAGAGAGAGACAGAGACAGAGAGAGAGACAGAGACACAGAGACACAGAGACAGACACAGAGACAGAAACAGACAGCGAGAGACAGAGACACAGAGAGAGACAGAGACACAGAGACAGAGACACAGAGAGACAAACACAGAGAGAGACACAGAGACAGACACAGAGAGACAGAGACACAGAGACAGAGACACAGAGAGAGACACAGAGACAGACAGACAGAGACACAGAGAGAGACAGAGAGACAGAGAGAAAGACAGAGAGACAGAGAGACAGAGACACAGAGACAGAGAGACAGAGACACAGAGACACAGAGAGAGACAGAGACACAGAGACAGAGAGAGACAGAGACACAGAGACACGGAGAGAGAGAGACACAGAGACAGAGAGACAGACAGAGACACAGAGACAGAGACACGGAGAGAGAGACACAGAGACACAGACACAGAGACAGAGACACAGAGACACAGAGACAGAGACACAGAGACACGGACAGAGAGACACAGAGAGACAGAGACACAGAGAGACACAGACACAGAGAGAGAGACAGAGACACAGACACAGAGAGAGAGACAGAGACACAGAGAGAGAGACAGAGACACAGAGACAGACACAGAGACAGACACAGAGACACAGAGACACAGACACAGAGACACAGAGACAGAGACACAGGGACACAGAGACAGAGACACACAGAGACAGAGACACAGACAGAGACACAGAGACACAGAGAGAGAGACAGAGACACAGAGACAGACACAGAGACAGACACAGAGACACAGAGACACAGACACAGAGACAGGGACACACAGAGACACAGACAGAGACACAGAGACAGACACAGAGACACAGACACAGAGACCCAGAGACAAACTGACTTGAGAAAGTCCTGGAGGTAACTGAGGAGCAGAGCCAGGCTCTTCTCGTCCAGCGGTGTGTAGGCCAACATGGCACCGATTCTCACTGGAAACCAACAAAGAAAACTCAATTCACAGATTAGGTTTTGGTGCTTTTGAAATTATTTTTTACAAACATCAAATCTCGTTCACAGGGTGGAGACGACCAGCAGGGGGCAGTAATCTACTTTCACTTTAAACATCACACCAAACTGAGTGAGCTCTAAGTCCTGTTCTAATGTTCTTCTGTTCCTCGTCTCAGATCTGGAGTCGCGTTTGTTTCATTCACATGTTTGACGAACTCTTTATTATTCGTCTGTTCCATCTGCAAAGCTCCAGACGCTCTGTGAAGTCTGGGGTCTGAAGTGGCGCCCCCTGCTGGCCGGAGCTCTTCATAGTTTCCCTCTTTTGAATGGGGATGTTTTTGTGTGTTTTTGCGGCTGGAGGTTAAAAATGCTGAATTCTTATTTGAAGGTTTTAACTCATCTCTGAGCTCATCGTTCACGTCAGGAGGTGTTTGAGTCTTTGTGTTTTTACCGAACAGTCTGAGCAGGTGAGGGGCCCCGTAGATCTGCGACATGGACGTGTCCGGGTGATTGGCCAACACGTCCGCGTACTGAGGTCGCTCGAACTTGTAGAGCAGCTGAGTCCCCAGCATGACGTTAAAATACTCCCGGATCCCGGCCACCACCTCGTTCACAGCAAACTCCCTGAAAACAAAGAGCCGTCACAAACAGCAGACGTGCGACATGTGAATCCGGCCAAGGCTGAACTTACTTGCTGTCAGTGTTTCCTCTCGATTTCTTGTAATTTGCATAATCTTCGAGAACAGCGTCAACGTTCTTCTTGGCTGGGAGATGGAAAAGCTGAGAAGCAAATGCAAAATAATGTTTCAAATCTGTTCGGAGCATCTGGTGTTGAAAGGTGAGATTTTCATGTAAATAAATAAATGGAAAGACTCCTGCAGGAAGTGAGCGTTATTCACAGCGGTGGAAACATCTCAGCAGCTCGACGTTCATCGGGTAAAAGCGTTCGTCCTTTAGTCTGATGAAGGCCGAGCTGCTCAGACGCTGCACCTGTAAATAACGTTCACTTTCTGCATGTTAGAAGAGCCGGAGGGTTTCGGTTTCTACTTTATAACACAGTAAACTCTTTATCTTAAGATTTCTGATGTACATGATCAGAAATAAAGTCCACAGCTGAGTCCACAGTGCTCTCCACAGCTGAGTCCACAGTGCTCTCCACAGCTGAGTCCACAGTGCTCTCCACAGCTGAGTCCACAGTGCTCTCCACAGCTGAGTCCACAGTGCTCTCCACAGCTGAGTCCACAGTGCTCTCCACAGCTGAGTCCACAGTGCTCTCCACAGCGGAGTCCACAGGGCTCTCCACAGCTGAGTCCACAGTGCTCTCCACAGCTGAGTCCACAGTGCTCTCCACAGCTGAGTCCACAGTGCTCTCCACAGCTGAGTCCACAGTGCTCTCCACAGCTGAGTCCACAGTGCTCTCCACAGCTGAGTCCACAGTGCTCTCCACAGCTGAGTCCACAGTGCTCTCCAGTACTTCTCCATGACTGTAGCTCTGTTTTCTGGAGCCACGGCTTCTCCAAACATTAACTCAGCAGCGTTTAACTCTTTTTGTTCGCTCCAAATCCAAACTTCTGGAGAAAAAGGTTTTCTGGTCCAGTCCCTCACCTGTTTCTGTCGGGTGATCAGGTCCCAGTCGTCCACGAGCCAGGGTTTCAGTTCTTCTGGAATCTTCACTTTGACCTCAACACGGTTTATAAAAGTTTCCTCCTGAAGAAACACACGTGAACGTTGAAAAACCCTGTGAGAGTTCGAGTGGGGAAACAACACTGTGACCTACACTCTCCACCGTGGGGTCGACCCGGGCCCTCTTCTTCCTCGGGGGGTGGGTGGGGTCTCCTCCTGAGCTGGTGCCTTCTCCGGCTCCAGGAGCTAAAGACAAACACCAGGAAAAGCTCAGACCAAAAAGGTTTTTCACATTTATTTCGTCTGATGCCGTTTCCTCGTCATGAACAGAGCTGGACGTCTGCTTCATTCACATGTTTAACGCACAAACCTGCACATTTAGGCTTCTTAGTTCTTCTCTCAAACTGAAAACACTCCGTTCCACCTCGTGATGTCATCATGTGGCGACACAGGAAGTGCTCCACTGTGTTTTTAAACTCCACACAGCTTCACTAGAATCGCCTGGATCATTTCAGTCCTGGAATTGTTCTGAATCTTGGACTTAAGGGAAAAGGAGCT
>CM060657.1:1135000-1171201 GCA_030686955.1 Odontamblyopus rebecca | reverse complement strand
GTTCTTTTAGTGTGTTCTTTTAGTGTGTGCTTTTAGTGTGTGCTTTTAGTGTGTGCTTTTAGTGTGTTCTTTTAGTGTGTGCTTTTAGTGTGTTCTTTTAGTGTGTACTTTTAGTGTGTTCTTTTAGTGTGTTCTTTTAGTGTGTTCTTTTAGTGTGTTCTTTTAGTGTGTTCTTTTAGTGTGTACTTTTAGTGTGTACTTTTAGTGTGTGCTTTTAGTGTGTACTTTTAGTGTGTTCTTTTAGTGTGTTCTTTTAGTGTGTTCTTTTAGTGTGTACTTTTAGTGTGTGCTTTTAGTGTGTTCTTTTAGTGTGTACTTTTAGTGTGTTCTTTTAGTGTGTACTTTTAGCGTGTTCTTTTAGCGTGTACTTTTAGTGTGTTCTTTTAGTGTGTACTTTTAGTGTGTTCTTTTAGTGTGTTCTTTTAGTGTGTGCTTTTAGTGTGTACTTTTAGTGTGTTCTTTTAGTGTGTGCTTTTAGTGTGTTCTTTTAGTGTGTACTTTTAGTGTGTTCTTTTAGTGTGTTCTTTTAGTGTGTGCTTTTAGTGTGTTCTTTTAGTGTGTTCTTTTAGTGTGTTCTTTTAGTGTGTACTTTTAGTGTGTACTTTTAGTGTGTTCTTTTAGTGTGTTCTTTTAGTGTGTTCTTTTAGTGTGTACTTTTAGTGTGTTCTTTTAGTGTGTTCTTTTAGTGTGTTCTTTTAGTGTGTACTTTTAGTGTGTTCTTTTAGTGTGTGCTTTTAGTGTGTTCTTTTAGTGTGTTCTTTTAGTGTGTTCTTTTAGTGTGTTCTTTTAGTGTGTTCTTTTAGTGTGTGCTTTTAGTGTGTGCTTTTAGTGTGTACTTTTAGTGTGTTCTTTTAGTGTGTGCTTTTAGTGTGTTCTTTTAGTGTGTTCTTTTAGTGTGTTCTTTTAGTGTGTTCTTTTAGTGTGTGCTTTTAGTGTGTTCTTTTAGTGTGTTCTTTTAGTGTGTACTTTTAGTGTGTTCTTTTAGTGTGTGCTTTTAGTGTGTGCTTTTAGTGTGTTCTTTTAGTGTGTTCTTTTAGTGTGTTCTTTTAGTGTGTTCTTTTAGTGTGTGCTTTTAGTGTGTTCTTTTAGTGTGTACTTTTAGTGTGTTCTTTTAGTGTGTTCTTTTAGTGTGTACTTTTAGTGTGTTCTTTTAGTGTGTTCTTTTAGTGTGTTCTTTTAGTGTGTTCTTTTAGTGTGTACTTTTAGTGTGTTCTTTTAGTGTGTTCTTTTAGTGTGTACTTTTAGTGTGTTCTTTTAGTGTGTTCTTTTAGTGTGTACTTTTAGTGTGTTCTTTTAGTGTGTTCTTTTAGTGTGTACTTTTAGTGTGTTCTTTTAGTGTGTTCTTTTAGTGTGTTCTTTTAGTGTGTGCTTTTAGTGTGTTCTTTTAGTGTGTTCTTTTAGTGTGTTCTTTTAGTGTGTACTTTTAGTGTGTTCTTTTAGTGTGTTCTTTTAGTGTGTTCTTTTAGTGTGTTCTTTTAGTGTGTTCTTTTAGTGTGTACTTTTAGTGTGTTCTTTTAGTGTGTACTTTTAGTGTGTACTTTTAGTGTGTTCTTTTAGTGTGTTCTTTTAGTGTGTACTTTTAGTGTGTTCTTTTAGTGTGTTCTTTTAGTGTGTTCTTTTAGTGTGTTCTTTTAGTGTGTACTTTTAGTGTGTTCTTTTAGTGTGTTCTTTAGTGTGTACTTTTAGTGTGTACTTTTAGTGTGTTCTTTTAGTGTGTTCTTTTAGTGTGTTCTTTTAGTGTGTTCTTTTAGTGTGTTCTTTTAGTGTGTACTTTTAGTGTGTTCTTTTAGTGTGTACTTTTAGTGTGTTCTTTTAGTGTGTACTTTTAGTGTGTTCTTTTAGTGTGTTCTTTTAGTGTGTACTTTTAGTGTGTTCTTTTAGTGTGTTCTTTTAGTGTGTACTTTTAGTGTGTACTTTTAGTGTGTTCTTTTAGTGTGTTCTTTTAGTGTGTTCTTTTAGTGTGTACTTTTAGTGTGTACTTTTAGTGTGTTCTTTTAGTGTGTACTTTTAGTGTGTACTTTTAGTGTGTTCTTTTAGTGTGTTCTTTTAGTGTGTTCTTTTAGTGTGTACTTTTAGTGTGTACTTTTAGTGTGTTCTTTTAGTGTGTTCTTTTAGTGTGTACTTTTAGTGTGTTCTTTTAGTGTGTACTTTTAGTGTGTTCTTTTAGTGTGTTCTTTTAGTGTGTTCTTTTAGTGTGTACTTTTAGTGTGTTCTTTTAGTGTGTTCTTTTAGTGTGTTCTTTTAGTGTGTACTTTTAGTGTGTTCTTTTAGTGTGTTCTTTTAGTGTGTGCTTTTAGTGTGTGCTTTTAGTGTGTTCTTTTAGTGTGTACTTTTAGTGTGTTCTTTTAGTGTGTACTTTTAGTGTGTTCTTTTAGTGTGTTCTTTTAGTGTGTTCTTTTAGTGTGTACTTTTAGTGTGTTCTTTTAGTGTGTTCTTTTAGTGTGTTCTTTTAGTGTGTTCTTTTAGTGTGTTCTTTTAGTGTGTTCTTTTAGTGTGTTCTTTTAGTGTGTACTTTTAGTGTGTGCTTTTAGTGTGTTCTTTTAGTGTGTGCTTTTAGTGTGTTCTTTTAGTGTGTTCTTTTAGTGTGTTCTTTTAGTGTGTTCTTTTAGTGTGTACTTTTAGTGTGTTCTTTTAGTGTGTTCTTTTAGTGTGTTCTTTTAGTGTGTACTTTTAGTGTGTTCTTTTAGTGTGTTCTTTTAGTGTGTACTTTTAGTGTGTTCTTTTAGTGTGTTCTTTTAGTGTGTTCTTTTAGTGTGTACTTTTAGTGTGTTCTTTTAGTGTGTTCTTTTAGTGTGTTCTTTTAGTGTGTACTTTTAGTGTGTACTTTTAGTGTGTTCTTTTAGTGTGTACTTTTAGTGTGTTCTTTTAGTGTGTTCTTTTAGTGTGTACTTTTAGTGTGTTCTTTTAGTGTGTACTTTTAGTGTGTTCTTTTAGTGTGTTCTTTTAGTGTGTACTTTTAGTGTGTTCTTTTAGTGTGTACTTTTAGTGTGTTCTTTTAGTGTGTACTTTTAGTGTGTACTTTTAGTGTGTTCTTTTAGTGTGTTCTTTTAGTGTGTACTTTTAGTGTGTACTTTTAGTGTGTTCTTTTAGTGTGTACTTTTAGTGTGTACTTTTAGTGTGTACTTTTAGTGTGTTCTTTTAGTGTGTTCTTTTAGTGTGTACTTTTAGTGTGTTCTTTTAGTGTGTACTTTTAGTGTGTTCTTTTAGTGTGTACTTTTAGTGTGTTCTTTTAGTGTGTTCTTTTAGTGTGTTCTTTTAGTGTGTTCTTTTAGTGTGTTCTTTTAGTGTGTACTTTTAGTGTGTTCTTTTAGTGTGTTCTTTTAGTGTGTTCTTTTAGTGTGTACTTTTAGTGTGTTCTTTTAGTGTGTTCTTTTAGTGTGTTCTTTTAGTGTGTACTTTTAGTGTGTTCTTTTAGTGTGTACTTTTAGTGTGTACTTTTAGTGTGTTCTTTTAGTGTGTTCTTTTAGTGTGTTCTTTTAGTGTGTACTTTTAGTGTGTTCTTTTAGTGTGTTCTTTTAGTGTGTACTTTTAGTGTGTTCTTTTAGTGTGTTCTTTTAGTGTGTTCTTTTAGTGTGTTCTTTTAGTGTGTACTTTTAGTGTGTTCTTTTAGTGTGTTCTTTTAGTGTGTGCTTTTAGTGTGTTCTTTTAGTGTGTTCTTTTAGTGTGTACTTTTAGTGTGTACTTTTAGTGTGTACTTTTAGTGTGTTCTTTTAGTGTGTTCTTTTAGTGTGTACTTTTAGTGTGTACTTTTAGTGTGTTCTTTTAGTGTGTACTTTTAGTGTGTTCTTTTAGTGTGTTCTTTTAGTGTGTTCTTTTAGTGTGTACTTTTAGTGTGTACTTTTAGTGTGTACTTTTAGTGTGTTCTTTTAGTGTGTTCTTTTAGTGTGTTCTTTTAGTGTGTACTTTTAGTGTGTTCTTTTAGTGTGTTCTTTTAGTGTGTTCTTTTAGTGTGTTCTTTTAGTGTGTACTTTTAGTGTGTTCTTTTAGTGTGTTCTTTTAGTGTGTTCTTTTAGTGTGTACTTTTAGTGTGTTCTTTTAGTGTGTACTTTTAGTGTGTTCTTTTAGTGTGTACTTTTAGTGTGTTCTTTTAGTGTGTTCTTTTAGTGTGTTCTTTTAGTGTGTGCTTTTAGTGTGTACTTTTAGTGTGTTCTTTTAGTGTGTTCTTTTAGTGTGTACTTTTAGTGTGTTCTTTTAGTGTGTGCTTTTAGTGTGTACTTTTAGTGTGTTCTTTTAGTGTGTTCTTTTAGTGTGTACTTTTAGTGTGTTCTTTTAGTGTGTACTTTTAGTGTGTTCTTTTAGTGTGTACTTTTAGTGTGTTCTTTTAGTGTGTACTTTTAGTGTGTTCTTTTAGTGTGTACTTTTAGTGTGTTCTTTTAGTGTGTTCTTTTAGTGTGTTCTTTTAGTGTGTTCTTTTAGTGTGTTCTTTTAGTGTGTACTTTTAGTGTGTTCTTTTAGTGTGTACTTTTAGTGTGTTCTTTTAGTGTGTACTTTTAGTGTGTTCTTTTAGTGTGTTCTTTTAGTGTGTTCTTTTAGTGTGTACTTTTAGTGTGTTCTTTTAGTGTGTTCTTTTAGTGTGTTCTTTTAGTGTGTTCTTTTAGTGTGTACTTTTAGTGTGTTCTTTTAGTGTGTTCTTTTAGTGTGTACTTTTAGTGTGTACTTTTAGTGTGTTCTTTTAGTGTGTTCTTTTAGTGTGTACTTTTAGTGTGTACTTTTAGTGTGTGCTTTTAGTGTGTTCTTTTAGTGTGTTCTTTTAGTGTGTTCTTTTAGTGTGTTCTTTTAGTGTGTTCTTTTAGTGTGTTCTTTTAGTGTGTTCTTTTAGTGTGTACTTTTAGTGTGTACTTTTAGTGTGTTATTTTAGTGTACTTTTAGTGTGTACTTTTAGTGTGTTCTTTTAGTGTGTTCTTTTAGTGTGTACTTTTAGTGTGTTCTTTTTGTGTGTACTTTTAGTGTGTTCTTTTAGCGTGTACTTTTAGTGTGTTCTTTTAGTGTGTTCTTTTAGTGTGTTCTTTTAGTGTGTACTTTTAGTGTGTACTTTTAGTGTGTACTTTTAGTGTGTACTTTTAGTGTGTACTTTTAGTGTGTACTTTTAGTGTGTTCTTTTAGTGTGTACTTTTAGTGTGTGCTTTTAGTGTGTGCTTTTAGTGTGTGCTTTTAGTGTGTGCTTTTAGTGTGTTCTTTTAGTGTGTACTTTTAGTGTGTTCTTTTAGTGTGTACTTTTAGTGTGTACTTTTAGTGTGTACTTTTAGTGTGTGCTTTTAGTGTGTACTTTTAGTGTGTACTTTTAGTGTGTGCTTTTAGTGTGTACTTTTAGTGTGTACTTTTAGTGTGTTCTTTTAGTGTGTACTTTTAGTGTGTACTTTTAGTGTGTGCTTTTAGTGTGTTCTTTTAGTGTGTACTTTTAGTGTGTTCTTTTAGTGTGTACTTTTAGTGTGTTCTTTTAGTGTGTACTTTTAGTGTGTACTTTTAGTGTGTACTTTTAGTGTGTTCTTTTAGTGTGTACTTTTAGTGTGTGCTTTTAGTGTGTACTTTTAGTGTGTACTTTTAGTGTGTGCTTTTAGTGTGTACTTTTAGTGTGTACTTTTAGTGTGTTCTTTTAGTGTGTGCTTTTAGTGTGTGCTTTTAGTGTGTGCTTTTAGCGTGTACTTTTAGTGTGTTCTTTTAGTGTGTGCTTTTAGTGTGTACTTTTAGTGTGTTCTTTTAGTGTGTACTTTTAGTGTGTACTTTTAGTGTGTACTTTTAGTGTGTACTTTTAGTGTGTAATTTTAGTGTGTGCTTTTAGTGTGTGCTTTTAGTGTGTGCTTTTAGTGTGTGCTTTTAGTGTGTGCTTTTAGTGTGTACTTTTAGTGTGTTCTTTTAGTGTGTACTTTTAGTGTGTAATTTTAGTGTGTACTTTTAGTGTGTGCTTTTAGTGTGTGCTTTTAGTGTGTGCTTTTAGTGTGTGCTTTTAGTGTGTACTTTTAGTGTGTACTTTTAGTGTGTGCTTTTAGTGTGTACTTTTAGTGTGTGCTTTTAGTGTGTACTTTTAGTGTGTACTTTTAGTGTGTACTTTTAGTGTGTACTTTTAGTGTGTTCTTTTAGTGTGTTCTTTTAGTGTGTACTTTTAGTGTGTACTTTTAGTGTGTACTTTTAGTGTGTGCTTTTAGTGTGTTCTTTTAGTGTGTACTTTTAGTGTGTACTTTTAGTGTGTTCTTTTAGTGTGTTCTTTTAGTGTGTACTTTTAGTGTGTTCTTTTAGTGTGTTCTTTTAGTGTGTACTTTTAGTGTGTTCTTTTAGCGTGTACTTTTAGTGTGTTCTTTTAGTGTGTTCTTTTAGTGTGTACTTTTAGTGTGTACTTTTAGTGTGTACTTTTAGTGTGTACTTTTAGCCTGTTCTTTTAGTGTGTACTTTTAGTGTGTACTTTTAGTGTGTACTTTTAGTGTGTACTTTTAGCGTGTTCTTTTAGCGTGTACTTTTAGCGTGTTCTTTTAGCGTGTACTTTTAGGGTGTTCTTTTAGTGTGTACTTTTAGCCTGTTCTTTTAGTGTGTACTTTTAGTGTGTACTTTTAGTGTGTACTTTTAGTGTGTACTTTTAGTGTGTTCTTTTAGTGTGTACTTTTAGTGTGTACTTTTAGCGTGTACTTTTAGTGTGTTCTTTTAGTGTGTACTTTTAGTGTGTACTTTTAGCATGTTCTTTTAGTGTGTACTTTTAGTGTGTACTTTTAGTGTGTACTTTTAGTGTGTTCTTTTAGTGTGTTCTTTTAGTGTGTACTTTTAGTGTGTGCTTTTAGTGTGTTCTTTTAGTGTGTTCTTTTAGTGTGTTCTTTTAGTGTGTTCTTTTAGTGTGTTCTTTTAGTGTGTACTTTTAGTGTGTACTTTTAGTGTGTACTTTTAGTGTGTTCTTTTAGTGTGTTCTTTTAGTGTGTACTTTTAGTGTGTACTTTTAGCGTGTACTTTTAGTGTGTTCTTTTAGTGTGTACTTTTAGTGTGTACTTTTAGTGTGTACTTTTAGTGTGTACTTTTAGTGTGTACTTTTAGTGTGTTCTTTTAGTGTGTACTTTTAGTGTGTACTTTTAGCTTGTTCTTTTAGTGTGTACTTTTAGTGTGTACTTTTAGTGTGTACTTTTAGTGTGTACTTTTAGTGTGTACTTTTAGTGTGTACTTTTAGCCTGTTCTTTTAGTGTGTTCTTTTAGTGTGTTCTTTTAGTGTGTACTTTTAGTGTGTACTTTTAGTGTGTACTTTTAGCCTGTTCTTTTAGTGTGTTCTTTTAGTGTGTTCTTTTAGTGTGTACTTTTAGTGTGTACTTTTAGAGTGTTCTTTTAGTGTGTTCTTTTAGTGTGTACTTTTAGTGTGTTCTTTTAGTGTGTACTTTTAGTGTGTACTTTTAGTGTGTGCTTTTAGTGTGTTCTTTTAGTGTGTACTTTTAGTGTGTTCTTTTAGTGTGTACTTTTAGTGTGTTCTTTTAGTGTGTACTTTTAGTGTGTACTTTAGCGTGTACTTTTAGTGTGTTCTTTTAGTGTGTTCTTTTAGTGTGTACTTTTAGTGTGTACTTTTAGCCTGTTCTTTTAGTGTGTTCTTTTAGTGTGTTCTTTTAGTGTGTGCTTTTAGTGTGTGCTTTTAGTGTGTTCTTTTAGTGTGTACTTTTAGTGTGTTCTTTTAGTGTGTACTTTTAGCCTGTTCTTTTAGCGTGTACTTTTAGTGTGTACTTTTAGTGTGTTCTTTTAGTGTGTACTTTTAGCCTGTTCTTTTAGCGTGTTCTTTTAGTGTGTGCTTTTAGTGTGTTCTTTTAGTGTGTGCTTTTAGTGTGTGCTTTTAGTGTGTACTTTTAGTGTGTTCTTTTAGCGTGTTCTTTTAGTGTGTACTTTTAGTGTGTACTTTTAGTGTGTTCTTTTAGTGTGTACTTTTAGTGTGTACTTTTAGTGTGTACTTTTAGCGTGTACTTTTAGTGTGTTCTTTTAGTGTGTTCTTTTAGTGTGTACTTTTAGTGTGTACTTTTAGCGTGTACTTTTAGTGTGTTCTTTTAGTGTGTTCTTTTAGTGTGTACTTTTAGTGTGTACTTTTAGCGTGTACTTTTAGTGTGTTCTTTTAGTGTGTTCTTTTAGTGTGTGCTTTTAGTGTGTTCTTTTAGTGTGTTCTTTTAGTGTGTACTTTTAGTGTGTACTTTTAGCGTGTTCTTTTAGTGTGTACTTTTAGTGTGTTCTTTTAGCGTGTTCTTTTAGTGTGTTCTTTTAGTGTGTTCTTTTAGTGTGTACTTTTAGTGTGTACTTTTAGTGTGTACTTTTAGTGTGTACTTTTAGCGTGTACTTTTAGTGTGTAATTTTAGTGTGTTCTTTTAGTGTGTACTTTTAGTGTGTGCTTTTAGTGTGTTCTTTTAGTGTGTAGTTTTAGTGTCTACTTTTAGCGTGTACTTTTAGCATGTTCTTTTAGTGTGTACTTTTAGTGTGTACTTTTAGCGTGTACTTTTATTGTGATCTTTTAGTGTGTTCTTTTAGTGTGTACTTTTAGTGTGTAATTTTATCTTGTACTTTTAGTGTGTTCGTTTAGTGTGTTCTTTAAGTGTGTACTTTTAGTGTGTTCTTTTAGTGTGTACTTTTAGTGTGTAATTTTATCGTGTACTTTTAGTGTGTTATTTTAGTGTGTTCTTTTAGTGTGTTCTTTTAGTGTGTGCTTTTAGTGTGTTCTTTTAGTGTGTACTTTTAGTGTGTTCTTTTAGTGTGTACTTTTAGTGTGTGCTTTTAGTGTGTTCTTTTAGTGTGTACTTTTAGTGTGTACTTTTAGTGTGTTCTTTTAGTGTGTACTTTTAGTGTGTACTTTTAGTGTGTACTTTTAGAGTGTACTTTTAGTGTGTTCTTTTAGTGTGTTCTTTTAGCGTGTACTTTTAGTGTGTTCTTTTAGTGTGTTCTTTTAGTGTGTACTTTTAGTGTGTACTTTTAGTGTGTACTTTTAGCGTGTACTTTTAGTGTGTTCTTTTAGTGTGTTCTTTTAGTGTGTACTTTTAGTGTGTACTTTTAGCGTGTACTTTTAGTGTGTTCTTTTAGTGTGTTCTTTTAGTGTGTACTTTTAGCGTGTACTTTTAGTGTGTTCTTTTAGTGTGTACTTTTAGTGTGTACTTTTAGCATGTTCTTTTAGTGTGTACTTTTAGTGTGTACTTTTAGTGTGTACTTTTAGTGTGTTCTTTTAGCGTGTTCTTTTAGCTTGTTCTTTTAGTGTGTACTTTTAGTGTGTACTTTTAGCTTGTTCTTTTAGTGTGTACTTTTAGTGTGTACTTTTAGTGTGTACTTTTAGCATGTTCTTTTAGTGTGTACTTTTAGTGTGTACTTTTAGTGTGCTCTTTTAGCGTGTACTTTTAGTGTGTTCTTTAAGCATGTTCTTTTAGTGTGTTCTTTTAGTGTGTGCTTTTAGTGTGTTCTTTTAGCGTGTTCTTTTAGTGTGTACTTTGTGTGTACTTTTAGTGTGTAATTTTAGTGTGTTCTTTTAGTGTGTAATTTTATTGTTTACTTTTAGTGTGTTCTTTTAGTGTGTTCTTTTAGTGTGTTCTTTTAGTGTGTTCTTTTAGTGTGTTCTTTTAGTGTGTTCTTTTAGCGTGTACTTTTAGTGTGTTCTTTTAGTGTGTTCTTTTAGTGTGTACTTTAGCGTGTACTTTTAGTGTGTTCTTTTAGTGTGTTCTTTTAGTGTGTACTTTTAGTGTGTACTTTTAGAATGTTCTTTTAGTGTGTTCTTTTAGTGTGTTCTTTAAGTGTGTACTTTTAGTGTGTGCTTTTAGTGTGTTCTTTTAGCGTGTACTTTTAGTGTGTTCTTTTAGTGTGTACTTTTAGTGTGTTCTTTTAGTGTGTACTTTTAGTGTGTTCTTTTAGTGTGTACTTTTAGTGTGTTCTTTTAGTGTGTACTTTTAGTGTGTACTTTTAGTGTGTACTTTTAGTGTGTTCTTTTAGTGTGTACTTTTAGTTTGCTCTTTTAGCGTGTACTTTTAGTGTGTTCTTTTAGCATGTTCTTTTAGTGTGTACTTTTAGTGTGTACTTTTAGTGTGTTCTTTTAGTGTGTACTTTTAGTGTGTACTTTTAGTGTGTACTTTTAGCGTGTACCTTTAGTGTGTTCTTTTAGTGTGTTCTTTTAGTGTGTACTTTTAGTGTGTACTTTTAGCGTGTACTTTTAGTGTGTTCTTTTAGTGTGTTCTTTTAGTGTGTACTTTTAGTGTGTACTTTTAGCGTGTACTTTTAGTGTGTTCTTTTAGTGTGTTCTTTTAGTGTGTACTTTTAGCGTGTTCTTTTAGCATGTTCTTTTAGTGTGTACTTTTAGTGTGTACTTTTAGAGTGTACTTATAGTCTGTACTTTTAGTGTGTACTTTTAGCGTGTACTTTTAGTGTGTTCTTTTAGTGTGTTCTTTAAGTGTGTACTTTTAGTGTGTTCTTTTAGTGTGTACTTTTAGTGTGTACTTTTAGCGTGTACTTTTAGTGTGTTCTTTTAGTGTGTACTTTTAGTGTGTACTTTTAGTGTGTTCTTTTAGTGTGTACTTTTAGTGTGTACTTTTAGTGTGTTCTTTTAGCGTGTACTTTTAGCATGTTCTTTTAGTGTGTTCTTTTAGTGTGTTCTTTTAGTGTGTACTTTTAGTGTGTACTTTTAGTGTGTTCTTTTAGTGTGTACTTTTAGTGTGTACTTTTAGCATGTTCTTTTAGTGTGTTCTTTTAGTGTGTTCTTTAAGTGTGTACTTTTAGTGTGTTCTTTTAGTGTGTACTTTTAGTGTGTACTTTTAGCGTGTACTTTTAGTGTGTTCTTTTAGTGTGTTCTTTTAGTGTGTTCTTTTAGTGTGTTCTTTTAGTGTGTACTTTTAGTGTGTACTTTTAGTGTGTACTTTTAGCGTGTACTTTTAGTGTGTTCTTTTAGCATGTTCTTTTAGTGTGTACTTTTAGTGTGTACTTTTAGTGTGTTCTTTTAGTGTGTACTTTTAGTGTGTACTTTTAGTGTGTACTTTTAGCGTGTACTTTTAGTGTGTTCTTTTAGCATGTTCTTTTAGTGTGTACTTTTAGTGTGTACTTTTAGTGTGTTCTTTTAGTGTGTTCTTTTAGTGTGTACTTTTAGTGTGTACTTTTAGCGTGTACTTTTAGTGTGTTCTTTTAGTGTGTTCTTTTAGTGTGTACTTTTAGTGTGTACTTTTAGCGTGTACTTTTAGTGTGTTCTTTTAGTGTGTTCTTTTAGTGTGTACTTTTAGCGTGTTCTTTTAGCATGTTCTTTTAGTGTGTACTTTTAGTGTGTACTTTTAGCATGTTCTTTTAGTGTGTACTTTTAGTGTGTACTTTTAGTGTGTACTTTTAGTGTGTTCTTTTAGTGTGTTCTTTTAGTGTGTACTTTTAGTGTGTTCTTTTAGTGTGTACTTTTATTGTGTACTTTTAGAATGTTCTTTTAGTGTGTACTTTTAGTGTGTACTTTTAGCATGTTCTTTTAGTGTGTACTTTTAGTGTGTACTTTTAGACTGTTCTTTTAGAGTGTACTTTTAGTGTGTTCTTTAAGCATGTTCTTTTAGTGTGTACTTTTAGTGTGTTCTTTTAGTGTGTACTTTTAGTGTGTACTTTTAGTGTGTACTTTTAGTGTGTTCTTTTAGTGTGTACTTTTAGTGTGTACTTTTAGCATGTTCTTTTAGTGTGTACTTTTAGTGTGTACTTTTAGTGTGCTCTTTTAGCGTGTACTTTTAGTGTGTTCTTTTAGCATGTTCTTTTAGTGTGTACTTTTAGTGTGTACTTTTAGTGTGTTCTTTTAGTGTGTACTTTTAGTGTGTACTTTTAGTGTGTACTTTTAGTGTGTACTTTTAGTGTGTTCTTTTAGTGTGTTCTTTTAGCGTGTACTGTTAGCGTGTACTTTTAGCCTGTTCTTTTAGTGTGTACTTTTAGTGTGTACTTTTAGTGTGTACTTTTAGCCTGTTCTTTTAGTGTGTACTTTTAGTGTGTACTTTTAGTGTGTTCTTTTAGTGTGTTCTTTTAGCGTGTACTGTTAGCGTGTACTTTTAGCCTGTTCTTTTAGTGTGTACTTTTAGTGTGTTCTTTTAGTGTGTACTTTTAGCCTGTTCTTTTAGTGTGTACTTTTAGTGTGTACTTTTAGCCTGTTCTTTTAGTGTGTACTTTTAGTGTGTACTTTTAGTGTGTACTTTTAGTGTGTACTTTTAGTGTGTACTTTTAGTGTGTACTTTTAGTGTGTACTTTTAGTGTGTACTTTTAGTGTGTACTTTTAGTGTGTTCTTTTAGTGTGTTCTTTTAGCGTGTACTGTTAGCGTGTACTTTTAGCCTGTTCTTTTAGCGTGTACTTTTAGTGTGTACTTTTAGTGTGTACTTTTAGCCTGTTCTTTTAGTGTGTACTTTTAGTGTGTACTTTTAGTGTGTACTTTTAGTGTGTACTTTTAGTGTGTACTTTTAGTGTGTTCTTTTAGTGTGTACTGTTAGCGTGTACTTTTAGTGTGTTCTTTTAGTGTGTACTTTTAGTGTGTACTTTTAGTGTGTACTTTTAGCGTGTTCTTTTAGTGTGTTCTTTTAGTGTGTTCTTTAAGTGTGTACTTTTAGTGTGTTCTTTTAGTGTGTACTTTTAGTGTGTACTTTTAGCGTGTACTTTTAGTGTGTTCTTTTAGTGTGTACTTTTAGTGTGTACTTTTAGTGTGTGCTTTCAGTGTGTTCTTTTAGCATGTTCTTTTAGTGTGTTCTTTTAGTGTGTTCTTTTAGTGTGTTCTTTTAGTGTGTACTTTTAGTGTGTACTTTTAGCATGTTCTTTTAGTGTGTTCTTTTAGTGTGTTCTTTAAGTGTGTACTTTTAGTGTGTTCTTTTAGTGTGTACTTTTAGTGTGTACTTTTAGCGTGTACTTTTAGTGTGTTCTTTTAGCGTGTTCTTTTAGTGTGTTCTTTTAGGGTGTTCTTTTAGTGTGTTCTTTTAGCGTGTACTTTTAGTGCGTACTTTTAGTGTGTTCTTTTAGTGTGTTCTTTTAGTGTGTACTTTTAGTGTGTGCTTTTAGTGTGTACTTTTAGTGTGTTCTTTTAGTGTGTACTTTTAGTGTGTACTTTTAGTGTGTACTTTTAGCGTGTACTTTTAGTGTGTTCTTTTAGTGTGTTCTTTTAGTGTGTACTTTTAGTGTGTACTTTTAGAGTGTACTTTTAGTGTGTTCTTTTAGTGTGTTCTTTTAGTGTGTACTTTTAGTGTGTACTTTTAGCGTGTACTTTTAGTGTGTTCTTTTAGTGTGTTCTTTTAGTGTGTACTTTTAGCGTGTTCTTTTAGCATGTTCTTTTAGTGTGTACTTTTAGTGTGTACTTTTAGCATGTTCTTTTAGTGTGTACTTTTAGTGTGTACTTTTAGTGTGTACTTTTAGCATGTTCTTTTAGTGTGTACTTTTAGTGTGTACTTTTAGTGTGTTCTTTTAGCGTGTACTTTTAGTGTGTTCTTTTAGTGTGTACTTTTAGTGTGTACTTTTAGCATGTTCTTTTAGTGTGTACTTTTAGTGTGTACTTTTAGTGTGCTCTTTTAGCGTGTACTTTTAGTGTGTTCTTTTAGCATGTTCTTTTAGTGTGTACTTTTAGTGTGTACTTTTAGTGTGTTCTTTTAGTGTGTACTTTTAGTGTGTACTTTTAGTGTGTACTTTTAGTGTGTACTTTTAGTGTGTTCTTTTAGTGTGTACTTTTAGTGTGTACTTTTAGTGTGTACTTTTAGTGTGTACTTTTAGTGTGTTCTTTTAGTGTGTACTTTTAGTGTGTACTTTTAGTCTGTACTTTTAGTGTGTACTTTTAGTGTGTTCTTTTAGTGTGTTCTTTTAGCGTGTACTGTTAGCGTGTACTTTTAGCCTGTTCTTTTAGTGTGTACTTTTAGTGTGTACTTTTAGTGTGTACTTTTAGCCTGTTCTTTTAGCGTGTACTGTTAGCGTGTACTTTTAGTGTGTACTTTTAGCCTGTTCTTTTAGTGTGTACTTTTAGCCTGTTCTTTTAGTGTGTACTTTTAGTGTGTACTTTTAGTGTGTACTTTTAGCCTGTTCTTTTAGTGTGTACTTTTAGTGTGTACTTTTAGTGTGTACTTTTAGTGTGTTCTTTTAGTGTGTACTTTTAGTGTACTTTTAGTGTGTACTTTTAGCCTGTTCTTTTAGTGTGTACTTTTAGTGTGTACTTTTAGTGTGTACTTTTAGCCTGTTCTTTTAGTGTGTACTTTTAGTGTGTACTTTTAGTGTGTACTTTTAGTGTGTTCTTTTAGTGTGTACTTTTAGTGTACTTTTAGTGTGTACTTTTAGCCTGTTCTTTTAGTGTGTACTTTTAGTGTGTACTTTTAGTGTGTACTTTTAGCCTGTTCTTTTAGTGTGTACTTTTAGTGTGTACTTTTAGTGTGTACTTTTAGTGTGTTCTTTTAGTGTGTACTTTTAGCGTGTACTGTTAGTGTGTACTTTTAGTGTGTACTTTTAGCCTGTTCTTTTAGTGTGTACTTTTAGTGTGTACTTTTAGTGTGTACTTTTAGCGTGTACTTTTAGCCTGTTCTTTTAGTGTGTACTTTTAGCGTGTACTTTTAGCGTGTGCGTTTGGCCTGTTCTTTTAGTGTGTTCTTTTAGCGTGTACTTTTAGCGTGTGCGTTTGGCCTGTTCTTTTAGTGTGTTCTTTTAGCGTGTACTTTTAGTGTGTACTTTTAGTGTGTACTTTTAGCCTGTTCTTTTAGTGTGTTCTTTTAGTGTGTACTTTTGGTGTGTACTTTTAGCCTGTTCTTTTAGTGTGTTCTTTTAGTGTGTACTTTTAGCGTGTACTTTTAGCCTGTTCTTCTAGTGTGTTCTTTTAGCGTGTACTGTTAGCGTGTACTTTTAGCCTGTTCTTTTAGTGTGTACTGTTAGCGTGTACTTTTAGTGTGTACTTTTAGTGTGTACTGTTAGCGTGTACTTTTAGTGTGTTCTTTTAGTGTGTACTTTTAGTGTGTACTTTTAGTGTGTTCTTTTAGTGTGTACTTTTAGTGTGTTCTTTTAGTGTGCTCTTTTAGTGTGTACTTTTAGTGTGTTCTTTTAGTGTGTACTTTTAGTGTGTTCTTTTAGTGTGTACGTTTAGTGTGTACTTTTAGTGTGTTCTTTTAGTGTGTTCTTTTAGTGTGTACTTTTAGTGTGTTCTTTTAGTGTGTTCTTTTAGTGTGTACTTTTAGCATGTTCTTTTAGTGTGTTCTTTAAGCATGTTCTTTTAGTGTGTACTTTTAGTGTGTACTTTTAGTGTGTTCTTTTAGTGTGTTCTTTTAGTGTGTACTTTTAGTGTGTTCTTTTAGTGTGTACTTTTAGTGTGTACTTTTAGCATGTTCTTTTAGTGTGTACTTTTAGTGTGTACTTTTAGTGTGCTCTTTTAGCGTGTACTTTTAGTGTGTTCTTTTAGCATGTTCTTTTAGTGTGTACTTTTAGTGTGTACTTTTAGTGTGTACTTTTAGTGTGTACTTTTAGTGTGTACTTTTAGTGTGTACTTTTAGTGTGTACTTTTAGTGTGTTCTTTTAGTGTGTTCTTTTAGCGTGTACTGTTAGCGTGTACTTTTAGCCTGTTCTTTTAGTGTGTACTTTTAGTGTGTACTTTTAGTGTGTACTTTTAGCCTGTTCTTTTAGTGTGTACTTTTAGTGTGTACTTTTAGTGTGTACTTTTAGCCTGTTCTTTTAGTGTGTACTTTTAGTGTGTACTTTTAGTGTGTTCTTTTAGTGTGTTCTTTTAGCGTGTACTGTTAGCGTGTACTTTTAGCCTGTTCTTTTAGTGTGTACTTTTAGTGTGTACTTTTAGTGTGTACTTTTAGCCTGTTCTTTTAGTGTGTACTTTTAGTGTGTACTTTTAGTGTGTACTTTTAGTGTGTTCTTTTAGTGTGTACTTTTAGTGTGTACTTTTAGTGTGTACTTTTAGTGTGTACTTTTAGTGTGTTCTTTTAGTGTGTACTTTTAGTGTGTACTTTTAGTGTGTACTTTTAGTGTGTTCTTTTAGTGTGTTCTTTTAGTGTGTTCTTTTAGAGTGTACTTTTAGCGTGTACTTTTAGCCTGTTCTTTTAGCGTGTACTTTTAGTGTGTACTTTTAGTGTGTACTTTTAGTGTGTACTTTTAGTGTGTACTTTTAGTGTGTTCTTTTAGTGTGTACTGTTAGCGTGTACTTTTAGTGTGTTCTTTTAGTGTGTACTTTTAGTGTGTACTTTTAGTGTGTACTTTTAGCATGTTCTTTTAGTGTGTGCTTTTAGTGTGTGCTTTTAGTGTGTACTTTTAGTGTGTACTTTTAGTGTGTGCTTTTAGTGTGTACTTTTAGTGTGTTCTTTTAGCGTGTGCTTTTAGCGTGTTCTTTTAGTGTGTGCTTTTAGTGTGTGCTTTTAGTGTGTTCTTTTAGTGTGTTCTTTTAGCATGTTCTTTTAGTGTGTGCTTTTAGTGTGTGCTTTTAGTGTGTACTTTTAGTGTGTTCTTTTAGTGTGTACTTTTAGCGTGTTCTTTTAGTGTGTTCTTTTAGTGTGTTCTTTAAGTGTGTACTTTTAGTGTGTTCTTTTAGTGTGTACTTTTAGTGTGTACTTTTAGCGTGTTCTTTTAGTGTGTTCTTTTAGTGTGTACTTTTAGTGTGTACTTTTAGTGTGTTCTTTTAGTGTGTACTTTTAGCCTGTTCTTTTAGTGTGTTCTTTTAGTGTGTTCTTTTAGTGTGTACTTTTAGTGTGTACTTTTAGCCTGTTCTTTTAGTGTGTACTTTTAGTGTGTACTTTTAGTGTGATCTTTTAGCATGTTCTTTTAGTGTGTACTTTTAGCGTGTTCTTTTAGTGTGATCTTTTAGCATGTTCTTTTAGTGTGTACTTTTAGCGTGTTCTTTTAGCATGTTCTTTTAGTGTGATCTTTTAGTGTGTACTTTTAGCATGTTCTTTTAGTGTGTACTTTTAGTGTGTACTTTTAGTGTGTACTTTTAGCATGTTCTTTTAGTGTGTACTTTTAGTGTGTACTTTTAGTGTGTTCTTTTAGCGTGTACTTTTAGTGTGTTCTTTTAGTGTGTACTTTTAGTGTGTACTTTTAGCATGTTCTTTTAGTGTGTACTTTTAGTGTGTACTTTTAGTGTGCTCTTTTAGCGTGTACTTTTAGTGTGTTCTTTTAGCATGTTCTTTTAGTGTGTACTTTTAGTGTGTACTTTTAGTGTGTTCTTTTAGTGTGTACTTTTAGTGTGTACTTTTAGTGTGTACTTTTAGTGTGTACTTTTAGTGTGTTCTTTTAGTGTGTACTTTTAGTGTGTACTTTTAGTGTGTACTTTTAGTGTGTACTTTTAGTGTGTTCTTTTAGTGTGTACTTTTAGTGTGTACTTTTAGTCTGTACTTTTAGTGTGTACTTTTAGTGTGTTCTTTTAGTGTGTTCTTTTAGCGTGTACTGTTAGCGTGTACTTTTAGCCTGTTCTTTTAGTGTGTACTTTTAGTGTGTACTTTTAGTGTGTACTTTTAGCGTGTTATTTTAGCGTGTACTGTTAGCGTGTACTTTTAGCCTGTTCTTTTAGTGTGTACTTTTAGCCTGTTCTTTTAGTGTGTACTTTTAGTGTGTACTTTTAGTGTGTACTTTTAGCCTGTTCTTTTAGTGTGTACTTTTAGTGTGTACTTTTAGTGTGTACTTTTAGTGTGTTCTTTTAGTGTGTACTTTTAGTGTACTTTTAGTGTGTACTTTTAGCCTGTTCTTTTAGTGTGTACTTTTAGTGTGTACTTTTAGTGTGTACTTTTAGCCTGTTCTTTTAGTGTGTACTTTTAGTGTGTACTTTTAGTGTGTACTTTTAGTGTGTTCTTTTAGTGTGTACTTTTAGTGTACTTTTAGTGTGTACTTTTAGCCTGTTCTTTTAGTGTGTACTTTTAGTGTACTTTTAGTGTGTACTTTTAGCCTGTTCTTTTAGTGTGTACTTTTAGTGTGTACTTTTAGTGTGTACTTTTAGCCTGTTCTTTTAGTGTGTACTTTTAGTGTGTACTTTTAGTGTGTACTTTTAGTGTGTTCTTTTAGTGTGTACTTTTAGCGTGTACTGTTAGTGTGTACTTTTAGCGTGTACTGTTAGCGTGTACTGTTAGCGTGTACTGTTAGTGTGTACTGTGAGTGTGTACTTTTAGTGTGTACGTTTAGTGTGTCCTTTTAGTGTGTACTTTTAGTGTGTTCTTTTAGTGTGTACTTTTAGTGTGTACTTTTAGTGTGTACTGTTAGCGTGTACTTTTAGTGTGTTCTTTTAGTGTGTACTTTTAGTGTGTACTTTTAGTGTGTACTTTTAGCGTGTACTGTTAGCGTGTACTGTTAGCGTGTACTGTTAGCGTGTACTGTTAGCGTGTACTGTTAGCGTGTACTGTTAGCGTGTACTGTTAGCGTGTACTGTTAGCGTGTACTGTTAGCGTGCTCTTATCTTTAAACATGTCTTGGTTTTTGCACGACTCTGCAAAAAGCAGGGAGATAAAAGTGAGCAGGAAGTGGTGCTCAGGCTGAGGCTGAGGCTGAGGCTGAGGCTGAGGTGCACAGACCAGTGATCAGAACGTGATAATAAATGTGAGAGAAGCAACAAACTGACCTCAGATAAGAGTCGGAATAATATTACTCACGTAGAAGTGCAGGAAGTCGTGGGCCACGAAATGACTCAAGTAAAAGTTCAATTTGGAAAAATAAAAGAGTAAAAAGTATTGAAACTTTGCAGCTGACGTCATCTCCAGTCCCTGGGGCTGTTATACAAATATAGATGGGTTTTATTTCTGTATTTCATGGGTTCTAAAGTGTTTTCCTGATGCATCTGAAGTGTTTGTGTCAGTGGGACCAGTTTGATAAAAGCAGTGAGACGCTGCCTCTGAGCCTCCTGCTGATGCAGCTGAAATGGAGCCTGTGTCAGACCTGTTCACTGTCACTGAAGGAGGAATTCTGTCTCTCCTTTGGTTTTGTTTGTGTCTGGATGATTTGTCACCAGAGTTAAATGCAGAACAGGCTGTTGGGTCGACCCACGTGAAGCCCCTGATGTCTGCAGATGATCTTCTGGTGTTCAGCCCGAGCAGGTCTGCAGGAACCTCTGAATGTTCCCAGTATGATGTGGTGTTTGATATGAAATATGACGCCAGCAAAAGTAGAATAATGTCTGTAGAACTAAGGATGATACATGTGTAAAGTTTCCTCAGTTTGTATTGTGCTGATGCTCTGAACAAACTGTAAGTGAACCAAACACAGAGATTTAGAACATTTTATGTCAGATGATCTCAGATGATGAGGACGTGTGCAGACGGTGTCTCATGACGTATGCACAGGCTCACAGGCTCACGCGCAGGTTTGGAGCCTGTACAGTGGAGTGAAAAAGACTTTTTAAAGCCTAATGTGGAGCATTATATACGACACACCTGTGGTCAAACTCCCAAAGGGCGACACACAGACTCACTGTGGCCTAACGACGCCTGAGGATTCGACTGAAAAGGCCCAGACGGGAAAGTGCAGCTCTGTTTGTGTCCGAGACCATCAGAACTTTACGGCAAATCTGCAGATTCACCTGTCGCCTCAACAACTGTGAGAACTGTTTTATCATGAGCCCGACTCAAACTCACCACCACGAGGTACAGGTCTGATCTGTGGAGACACGAGGAGACACGAGGTACAGGTCTGATCTGTGGAGACACGAGGAGACACGAGGTACAGGTCTGATCTGTGGAGACACGAGGAGACACGAGGTACAGGTCTGATCTGTGGAGACACGAGGGGACACGAGGTACAGGTCTGATCTGTGGAGACACGAGGAGACACGAGGTACAGGTCTGATCTGTGGAGACACGAGGAGACACGAGGTACAGGTCTGATCTGTGGAGACACGAGGAGACATGAGGTACAGGTCTGATCTGTGGAGACACGAGGGGACACGAGGTACAGGTCTGATCTGTGGAGACACGAGGGGACACGAGGTACAGGTCTGATCTGTGGAGACACGAGGAGACACGAGGTACAGGTCTGATCTGTGGAGACACGAGGGGACACGAGGTACAGGTCTGATCTGTGGAGACACGAGGGGACACGAGGTACAGGTCTGATCTGTGGAGACACGAGGAGACACGAGGTACAGGTCTGATCTGTGGAGACACGAGGGGACACGAGGTACAGGTCTGATCTGTGGAGACACGAGGGGACACGAGGTACAGGTCTGATCTGTGGAGACACGAGGAGACACAAGGTACAGGTCTGATCTGTGGAGACACGAGGAGACACGAGGTACAGGTCTGATCTGTGGAGACACGAGGAGACACGAGGTACAGGTCTGATCTGTGGAGACACGAGGGGACACGAGGTACAGGTCTGATCTGTGGAGACATGAGGTACAGGTCTGATCTGTGGAGACACGAGGAGACACGAGGTACAGGTCTGATCTGTGGAGACACGAGGAGACACGAGGTACAGGTCTGATCTGTGGAGACACGAGGAGACACGAGGTACAGGTCTGATCTGTGGAGACACGAGGAGACACGAGGTACAGGTCTGATCTGTGGAGACACGAGGAGACACGAGGTACAGGTCTGATCTGTGGAGACACGAGGAGACACGAGGTACAGGTCTGATCTGTGGAGACACGAGGGGACACGAGGTACAGGTCTGATCTGTGGAGACACGAGGAGACACGAGGTACAGGTCTGATCTGTGGAGACACGAGGAGACACGAGGTACAGGTCTGATCTGTGGAGACACGAGGAGACACGAGGTACAGGTCTGATCTGTGGAGACACGAGGAGACACGAGGTACAGGTCTGATCTGTGGAGACACGAGGTACAGGTCTGATCTGTGGAGACACGAGCACCAGTGTGTTGAGTGTGTTTGTTTTGTTGTGTGTCTGTTTTAACTCTGGCCCAAGAGTCTGGAATAAAAGTTCAATAATAATAATAATAATAATAATAATAATAATATGTTTTATTTATTCAGAGTCTTTCTGCACACCCAATGTCGCCTTAAATTCTGGGTGTTGTCTCCTGGTCCTTAAAACTGGAGATCCCAGGATCTGGGAGCTCGCTCTCTGTTTGGTGTTCATCAGGGGCCTGTTCCAGAAAGCGGGTTCAAACATACTCTGAGTTTAACCATGAGCTCTGGGTTGACTTACCCTGAGACGGGAAACCCTGAGTTTTCGGTTCCAGAACAGGTGATATGAATGAGGTAAATCAACTCTGAGTAGGTTTACCTCGAGTTACGCGCGTGCACAACTACTATAAAAAGCCATAGTCAATGGATCCCCGAAACCATGAGCGTCACCATGACAACTACGAAAAAGCGATCCACCTACTTCAGCTTGAGCTCGAAGTCCTAATGGAGGCTACGCGGAGAAAGAACAGATTTTCCGGCGTAAATCAAACACCGCTGCAGCGGCAAAGGAGAGAGAGGCGCGTGGGGGAAATTGCAGCCCGAGTCAATGCGTGAGTTTGAATTGTTTAATTAAATTAACATTCAACTGTAAGATCATCGCTTATTTGCTGAGTTAAATAGGAATAAAATCTGATTTTCCTTTAGGTGCAACAGGGGAGAAAAGGACGTGGAAGCAGCTAAAAATGAAATATAAAAATATCGTTCAAAGCGTAAGGCATGTTTTTTTAAATGCCTTAGGTTAAAGTAAATGTTACTTCAGTGGCTACTTCAAATAGTAATGCTAATTATGAACAAAATGCTGTTTAAACCTGACCTCCACTTAAAGGAAATGAAAACTTTATTTGTTTAGCCTCTACATTTATAGTTTAATTGGCTGCATTTGAAATGTGACTGTGCACATGACAAAAAAATCATCTGAGTTCTGCTCAGCCAACAGAAAGAAGGGAGAGGCCAAAAAGACGGGTGGAGGGCCACCTCCACCCACTGTGACCGAACGCTCCCCGGCCAGTGGCTGAGGGCCCTGGGGGAAGCTCTTCTGAGCCCAGCACATGGACACAAGTGCCTCCATCAGATGCAAGTAAACACTTCTGTCTGCATTTAATCAAATAAAATAAGACCAATAGATATATCCTATTTTATTCACCCAACAGTTGAGGATGGTGTCCTCTGCCTGGTGCAGCCTCCCCACCCAATACAACACCCTGCAGCTGGAACTATTCCATAGTCGGAGTCGGAGTCGGAGTAATGTGTTAATATGATGTGAAGTTACTGCAGAGCCATGAGGCCCATTCACATTTCTTTACACTGTTGAGTGAAATATAGTTTCATGTGCACTGAAGTGATGAGTGGACAAAAGACTAAGTACATTTTGATGTTTCAACAGGACATGGCTGGACATCATGAGCAGCTCCATCAAGTTCAGCCGCACAGCTTCATACAGTGAGATTTTCCTGTGAAATCTGTATGTAGAACTGCAGCACTTAAATGTTGTGCATATGTTTCACAGTTACCAGCCAAAGAGTTGTACAGGGTGCACCTGATAAAGAAAATAAAAAAACAGAAAAGGAAATGACCGATCTAGATCTGCAGATAAGGAAGGCAGATCTGGAAATTCAGTTACTGGAACAGTTGAGGTGGTGCATTGGTGAAATGGAGGAATATGTTAATAATTGGAACTATTATAAATCCTAACTGTTGCTTTTGTACTGTAGGGAATAAAGATGAACCAAATCACATTTGAATATGTGTTTTATTTTCAAAAGTAGTTCCGACAAATGAGGTCTCTCACAGTTCTTCCATCCCAGACATCTTCAGGGTGGATGGGGTGGTCATCCTCTGGGTCATTGATTTGTACGGCAGGGTGTTGCTCTCCCCTAATAACTGCAATATTATGGAGAACAACACAGGCCACAGTGATGCCACATGCCCTCTCTGGAGTGACCCTGAGCTTGTGCAGGCACTGGAACCGGGATTTGAGGAGGCCAATGGTCATCTCAACCCGGGCTCTAGTCCTGCAGTGGGCCACATTAAAACGCTGTTGGGGCCCCGGCTCAGGGTCAGGGTCAGGGGTCAACCGAGTGGGCTGGCATGGGTAGCCTCGATCCCCTAATAGGTAGCCATTAAACTCCCCTGTAATTATAGAGGACACATTTGAGTGCATTTAAAAAGAGACAAAGAACATTTGTACAAAGCTTCAGCTTCCTCACCACGTGCAAGTCTGTTGCTCAGACTTCCTGTAGATCCGAGAACCATGGACAGAGCCAGGCCACTGGGCTTCTACATTTGTAATAATGTAGGTTGCATCGGATATGATCTTCACAGTGCAGAGAATGACATGAGTTAGTTGTATTGTACTGTAGCCTACATTTTCATACAGCCTACATATTTTTTAAGATTATAGATCATATACCTGGACATTGATGCTGTGAAAAGATTTTCTGTTCACATAATCCGCCTCATTCTCTGTAGGTGCAGTGATGGGAATGTGGGTCCCATCTATGCACCTATTATATTAGGAAGCCCTGCAAAATTACATATAATTAAGTTAATTAATCTGACTGACTGAGGTAGCAGCAGAATGTAAAGAAATAACCAAAAAATAAATTAAATGAATAGGCCTATATTATTTATTACTACATCAATTACCTGCAATCCTGTGGAATTCCTCCTTGATGTTGCGGGTGGGTTTGTGTCCGGGGAACACCACCATCACTGGCAACAGGCGTTTCAGTGCCAGGGTCACTTTCCTCACCGCTCTGTGTGGCCTTGCCATAGTGCTCCGCGTCGCCAATATTGTACAAAAAACTCCCGTTTGCATAAAAACGTAGCGCGATGCACAGGATTTGAAGAAGTGAGCGCACGTCCGCGGTGGGTGAAGTTTGTAATATGAGGCCGGAGGAGACTTTCAAGATAAATGATCCCGTTTGATGAAAAGCGGCAGCGCTCAAACAGATATTCATCTGGAAATGACAGAATATCCAGCCTGGGCCCAAAGATTCTCTCGCGGCGCAAAGCGTTTCGAATAATTTGCGCTTCCATGTCTATTGGGTTTGGGAGGAATGGACAAGCCATGTTGTGTCAAAGCGATTTTCATGCGAGAGGAGCGGAAAAACTCAGGGTTATTTCAAGTAAACCTGCCCCGAGCAGGTTATATTCACAGAGTCTGTTACCGCGGTGACTGACTCAGTGTTTCAGTTACCTCGCTTTCTGGAACAGAAAACCCAGACTTTCCCTCAACTCAGGGTTAACTTACTCAGAGTTTTCACATAACCCGCTTTCTGGAACAGGCCCCAGGTGTTCATCAGGTGTTCGTCAGGTGTTCGTCAGGTGTTCGTCAGGTGTTCATCAGGTGTTCGTCAGGTGTTCGTCAGGTGTTCATCAGGTGTTCGTCAGGTGTTCATCAGGTGTTCATCAGGTGTTCATCAGGTGTTCGTCAGGTGTTCGTCAGGTGTGTTCGTCAGGTGTTCGTCAGGTGTTCATCAGGTGTTCATCAGGTGTTCGTCAGGTGTTCGTCAGGTGTTCGTCAGGTGTTCATCAGGTGTTCGTCAGGTGTTCATCAGGTGTTCATCAGGTGTTCATCAGGTGTTCATCAGGTGTTCGTCAGGTGTTCGTCAGGTGTTCGTCAGGTGTTCGTCAGGTGTTCGTCAGGTGTTCGTCAGGTGTTCGTCAGGTGTTCATCAGGTGTTCATCAGGTGTTCATCAGGTGTTCGTCAGGTGTTCGTCAGGTGTTCGTCAGGTGTTCGTCAGGTGTTCGTCAGGTGTTCGTCAGGTGTTCGTCAGGTGTTCGTCAGGTGTTCGTCAGGTGTTCGTCAGGTGTTCGTCAGGTGTTCGTCAGGTGTTCGTCAGGTGTTCGTCAGGTGTTCATCAGGTGTTCATCAGGTGTTCATCAGGTGTTCATCAGGTGTTCGTCAGGTGTTCGTCAGGTGTTCATCAGGTGTTCATCAGGTGTTCGTCAGGTGTTCGTCAGGTGTTCGTCAGGTGTTCGTCAGGTGTTCATCAGGTGTTCGTCAGGTGTTCGTCAGGTGTTCGTCAGGTGTTCGTCAGGTGTCCGTCGTGTGTTCGTCAGGTGTTCGTCAGGTGTTCATCAGGTGTTCGTCAGGTGTTCGTCAGGTGTTCGTCAGGTGTTCGTCAGGTGTTCATCAGGTGTTCATCAGGTGTTCGTCAGGTGTTCGTCAGGTGTTCGTCAGGTGTTCGTCAGGTGTTCGTCAGGTGTTCGTCAGGTGTTCGTCAGGTGTTCGTCAGGTGTTCATCAGGTGTTCATCAGGTGTTCGTCAGGTGTTCGTCAGGTGTTCGTCAGGTGTTCGTCAGGTGTTCGTCAGGTGTTCGTCAGGTGTTCGTCAGGTGTTCATCAGGTGTTCGTCAGGTGTTCGTCAGGTGTTCGTCAGGTGTTCGTCAGGTGTTCATCAGGTGTTCATCAGGTGTTCATCAGGTGTTCGTCAGGTGTTCGTCAGGTGTTCGTCAGGTGTTCGTCAGGTGTTCATCAGGTGTTCATCAGGTGTTCGTCAGGTGTTCGTCAGGTGTTCGTCAGGTGTTCGTCAGGTGTTCATCAGGTGTTCGTCAGGTGTTCATCAGGTGTGGGGCCCTCGTTCCTGCGTCTTCTCTCTCTCCTTCAGTTTTAGGGTTAATAACATTTGGACAGTTGTATTTTGTATTCGTTTATATATCACCTTTAATAAATGTCATCGAAACCTTTTGTCGGCCTCCGAGGGTTCTTTGAATCTACCACAGAAATATTTGGCGTCACGAAAGACGGACGGAATAGGAGCCACGAAAAGACCGGGTCATCTGTATCTCAGGTAAGTGCACCTGTCTTTATTGTGTCTCGGTCTGGCTTTTCCGTAAAGGAGCTGGTGGGGAAGACGACACAGGAGGGAGAGGAGACGAGGGACGAGTGGTGTATATATTAAAAGACAGGAAAAATAACAAAAAAAAAGGAAAAGTTATGGTGCAGTCTATTGTCCACTTAAATTTGTTTATTGAGGCGCCCGTGGCTGAGGGGCAAACAGAGCCAAAGTTTGGGGCTTAAAGTGGAGGCCACTCGAGTCAGCTGCTCTGGTCATCATTTTGAAAAAGACTGCAGGTAGTGCCATTGTTTCTGTCCCCGCAGGTCGTGACTATAGGGGCCCCATGATTTGACATGGGTCTGGTGAGGATTGGAATTCTGTGTGAAAATAAAATAAGTGTTTGTGAAGCCAGAGTGTCACACAAATGTCACGGGAACTGAGATGACACGGCTCTGTCCAGCTTAAAAAAAGGGAGGAAAATATTTAATTTGAGTTAAAAGTTTTGGCAATAGAGTAAATTTGTTAAAGGGACTAATGTTTGGTGGAGGACGTTTTTAAATTGAATTTAATTGAAAATTGAGTAAGGAGACGCTGCAGAGTAAACAGGAGTTTAATTCGTTCCACAGGCTAAACCTCACAGTGCGGTCGGGCTGTGACGGGGTCTTTGACCGAGACAAGTGTTGGATGAATAAGTGAGTGACAGGTTTCTAGGGGAAAAGCTGAAATGGCAGGAAACCCTGCGTTCAGCGCTGTTTGTGAATATGTAAATACATTTTAAAGTCCGGACAGAATAAAATCTATCATTATTTCGGGCTGTAAGCGAATAATCAAATATTATAAGTGTGTTGTATTGAAAATTGTGTTGGACAATGTTGAAACGTGTCTCATAGGCAGAGTACAGCAGCCCCCACCTTTGTGAGGGGAAGAAGCTATTTTTAAAACGGTGTGTGGAGGATACACGGTGTGTGTGTGTGTGTGTGTGTGTGTGTGTGTGTGTGTGTGTGTGTGTGTGTGTGTGTGTGTGTGTGTGTGAGGAGGAGTCCACCCTCCCTCCGCTCTATTTCTCTCTCCCCCACCCTCCGCCCTCTCGCTCCGCCTTGTCTCTCTCTCTCTCTCTCTCTCTCTCTCTGCGCGCGCCCGCCGCCCCCGCCCCTCTCTCCCTGCGTTTTGTCTCAGGCGCGTTCCCGTTGCATTTCTATTTTTGACTTTTTGCGTTACGGGGTTCATGGAGAAGTTTGCTGAGTCTGGAGGTGTCTTGTGGCGACGGTGTAATAGAGGAAAAATAATAAGAAAAAGAGCTTGTGCCAATAGTTCTTTTAGCGTGTACTGTTAGCGTGTACTGTTAGCGTGTACTGTTAGCGTGTACTGTTAGCGTGTACTGTTAGTGTGTACTGTTAGCGTGTACTGTTAGCGTGTACTGTTAGCGTGTACTGTTAGTGTGTACTTTTAGCGTGTACTGTTAGCGTGTACTGTTAGCGTGTACTGTTAGCGTGTACTGTTAGCGTGTACTGTTAGCGTGTACTGTTAGCGTGTACTGTTAGCGTGTACTTTTAGCGTGTACTGTTAGCGTGTACTGTTAGCGTGTACTGTTAGCGTGTACTGTTAGCGTGCTCTTATCTTTAAACATGTCTTGGTTTTTGCACGACTCTGCAAAAAGCAGGGAGATAAAAGTGAGCAGGAAGTGGTGCTCAGGCTGAGGCTGAGGCTGAGGTGCACAGACCAGTGATCAGAACGTGATAATAAATGTGAGAGAAGCAACAAACTGACCTCAGATAAGAGTCGGAATAATATTACTCACGTAGAAGTGCAGGAAGTCGTGGGCCACGAAATGACTCAAGTAAAAGTTCAATTTGGAAAAATAAAAGAGTAAAAAGTATTGAAACTTTGCAGCTGACGTCATCTCCAGTCCCTGGGGCTGTTATAAAAATATAGATGGGTTTTATTTCTGTATTTCATGGGTTCTAAAGTGTTTTCCTGATGCATCTGAAGTGTTTGTGTCAGTGGGACCAGTTTGATAAAAGCAGTGAGACGCTGCCTCTGAGCCTCCTGCTGATGCAGCTGAAATGGAGCCTGTGTCAGACCTGTTCACTGTCACTGAAGGAGGAATTCTGTCTCTCATTTGGTTTTGTTTGTGTCTGGATGATTTGTCACCAGAGTTAAATGCAGAACAGGCTGTTGGGTCGACCCACGTGAAGCCCCTGATGTCTGCAGATGATCTTCTGGTGTTCAGCCCGAGCAGGTCTGCAGGAACCTCTGAATGTTCCCAGGATGATGTGGTGTTTGATATGAAATATGACGCCAGCAGAAGTATAATAATGTCTGTAGAACTAAGGATGATACATGTGTAAAGTTTCCTCAGTTTGTATTGTGCTGATGCTCTGAACAAACTGTAAGTGAACCAAACACACAGATTTAGAACATTTTATGTCAGATGATCTCAGATGAGGAGGACGTGTGCAGACGGTGTCTCATGACGTATGCACAGGCTCACAGGCTCACGCGCAGGTTTGGAGCCTGTACAGTGGAGTGAAAAAGACTTTTTAAAGCCTAATGTGGAGCATTATATACGACACACCTGTGGTCAAACTCCCAAAGGGCGACACACAGACTCACTGTGGCCTAACGACGCCTGAGGATTCGACTGAAAAGGCCCAGACGGGAAAGTGCAGCTCTGTTTGTGTCCGAGACCATCAGAACTTTACGGCAAATCTGCAGATTCACCTCAACAACTGTGAGAACTGTTTTATCATGAGCCCGACTCAAACTCACCACCACGAGGTACAGGTCTGATCTGTGGAGACACGAGGAGACACGAGGTACAGGTCTGATCTGTGGAGACACGAGGAGACACGAGGTACAGGTCTGATCTGTGGAGACACGAGGAGACACGAGGTACAGGTCTGATCTGTGGAGACACGAGGAGACACGAGGTACAGGTCTGATCTGTGGAGACACGAGGAGACACGAGGTACAGGTCTGATCTGTGGAGACACGAGGTACAGGTCTGATCTGTGGAGACACGAGGAGACACGAGGTACAGGTCTGATCTGTGGAGACACGAGGTACAGGTCTGATCTGTGGAGACACGAGGAGACAAGAGGTACAGGTCTGATCTGTGGAGACACGAGGGGACACGAGGTACAGGTCTGATCTGTGGAGACACGAGGTACAGGTCTGATCTGTGGAGACACGAGGGGACACGAGGTACAGGTCTGATCTGTGGAGACACGAGGAGACACGAGGTACAGGTCTGATCTGTGGAGACACGAGCACCAGTGTGTTGAGTGTGTTTGTTTTGTTGTGTGTCTGTTTTAACTCTGGCCCAAGAGTCTGGAATAAAAGTTCAATAATAATAATAATAATAATAATAATAATAATAATAATAATATGTTTTATTTATTCAGAGTCTTTCTGCACACCCAATGTCGCCTTAAATTCTGGGTGTTGTCTCCTGGTCCTTAAAACTGGAGATCCCAGGATCTGGGGGTTTGCTCTCTGTTTGGTGTTCGTCAGGTGTTCATCAGGTGTTCCTCAGGTGTTCGTCAGGTGTTCATCAGGTGTTCGTCAGGTGTTCGTCAGGTGTTCATCAGGTGTTCATCAGGTGTTCGTCAGGTGTTCGTCAGGTGTTCATCAGGTGTTCATCAGGTGTTCGTCAGGTGTTCGTCAGGTGTTCGTCAGGTGTTCGTCAGGTGTTCGTCAGGTGTTCATCAGGTGTTCATCAGGTGTTCATCAGGTGTGGGGCCCTCGTTCCTGCGTCTTCTCTCTCTCCTTCAGTTTTCTCGATAGGGTTAATAACATTTGGACAGTTGTATTTTGTATTCGTTTATATATCACCTTTAATAAATGTCATCGAGACCTTTTGTCGGCCTCCGAGGGTTCTTTGAATCTACCACAGAAATATTTGGCGTCACGAAAGACGGACGGAATAGGAGCCACGAAAAGACCGGGTCATCTGTATCTCAGGTAAGTGCACCTGTCTTTATTGTGTCTCGGTCTGGCTTTTCCGTAAAGGAGCTGGTGGGGAAGACGACACAGGAGGGAGAGGAGACGAGGGACGAGTGGTGTATATATTAAAAGACAGGAAAAATAACAAAAAAAAGGAAAAGTTATGGTGCAGTCTGTTGTCCACTTAAATTTGTTTAGTGAGGCGCCCGTGGCTGAGGGGCAAACAGAGCAAAAGTTTGGGGCTTAAAGTGGAGGCCACTCGAGTCAGCTGCTCTGGTCATCATTTTGAAAAAGACTGCAGGTAGTGCCATTGTTTCTGTCCCCGCAGGTCGTGACTATAGGGGCCCCATGATTTGACATGGGTCTGGTGAGGATTGGAATTCTGTGTGAAAATAAAATAAGTGTTTGTGAAGCCAGAGTGTCACACAAATGTCACGGGACGAGAATTGAGATGACACGGCTCTGTACAGCTTAAAAAAAGGGAGGAAAATATTTAATTTGAGTTAAAAGTTGAGTTAAAAGTTTTGGCAATAGAGTAAATTTGTTAAAGGGACTAATGTTTGGTGGAGGACGTTTTTAAATTGAATTTAATTGAAAATTGAGTAAGGAGACGCTGCAGAGTAAACAGGAGTTTAATTCGTTCCACAGGCTAAACCTCACAGTGCGGTCGGGCTGTGACGGGGTCTTTGACGGAGACACGTCTTGGATGAATAAGTGAGTGACAGGTTTCTAGGGAAAAGCTGAAATGGCAGGAAACCCTGCGTTCAGCGCTGTTTGTGAATATGTAAATACATTTTAAAGTCCGGACAGAATAAAATCTATCATTATTTCGGGCTGTAAGCGAATAATCAAATATTATAAGTGTGTTGTATTGAAAATTGTGTTGGACAATGTTGAAACGTGTCTCATAGGCAGAGTACAGCAGCCCCCACCTTTGTGAGGGGAAGAAGCTATTTTTAAAACGGTGTGTGGAGGATACACGGTGTGTGTGTGTGTGTGTGTGTGTGTGTGTGTGTGTGTGTGTGTGTGAGGAGGAGTCCACCCTCCCTCCGCTCTATTTCTCTCTCCCCCACCCTCCGCCCTCTCGCTCCGCCTTGTCTCTCTCTCTCTCTCTCTCTCTCTCTCTCTCTCTGCGCGCTCTGCTCTGCGCGCGCCCGCCGCCCCCGCCCCTCTCTCCCTGCGTTTTGTCTCAGGCGCGTTCCCGTTGCATTTCTATTTTTGACTTTTTGCGTTACGGGGTTCATGGAGAAGTTTGCTGAGTCTGGAGGTGTCTTGTGGCGACGGTGTAATAGAGGAAAAATAATAAGAAAAAGAGCTTCTGCCAATAGTTTGTACCAGGTGAGGGTTTTGTCAGGTTTAAACTGCGGTCATGGAAGCGAAGAGGAGTAAGTTGAGAAGAAGGTGAACTGGGGAGACAGTATTATTGATCAATCAGGTTTAGGAGTTGAATTTTCGAATTTACCAACATCAAAAACACCAGTTAATAAAAAGAGTACAATTATAGATTTTGAAATACACTCAACAAAAATATAAACGCAACACTTTTGTTTTTGCTCCCATTTGTCATGAGATGGACTCAAAGATCTAAAATTCATTCCAGATACACAATATTACCATTTCTCTCAAACATTGTTCACAAATCTGTCTAAATGTGTGATAGTGGCACTTTTGCTTTGCTGAGATAATCCATCCCACCTCACAGGTGCCACATCAAGATGCTCATCAGACACCATGATTAGTGCACAGGTGAACCTTAGACTGCCCACAATAAAAGGCCACTCTGAAATGTGCAGTTGTTGCTTTATTGGGGGTCTGGGGACTCAGAACCAGTCAGTATCTGGTGTGACCACCATTTGCCTCATGCAGTGCAACACATCTTCTTCGCATAGAGTTTATCAGATTGTCAGTTGTGGCCTGTGGAATGTTGGTCCACTCCTCTTCAATGGCTGTGCGAAGTTGCTGGATATTAGTGGGAACTGGTACGCGCTGTCGTATACGCCGGTCAAGCACATCCCAAACATGCTCAATGGGTGACATGTCCGGTGAGTATGCTGGCCATGCAAGAACTGGGACATTTTCAGCTTCCAACAATTGTGTACAGATCCTTGCAACATGGGGCCGTGCATTATCTTGCTGAAACATGAGGTGATGTTCATGGATGTGTGGCACAACAATGGGCCTCAGGATCTCATCACGGTATCTCTGTGCATTCAAAATGCCATCAATAAAATGCACCTGTGTTCTTCGTCCATAACAGATGCCTGCCCATACCATAACCCCACCACCACCATGGGCCACTCCATCCACAACATTGACATCAGCAAAGCGCTCACCCACACGACGCCACACACGCTGTCTGCCATCTGCCCTGAACAATGTAAACCCAGATTCATCCGTGAAGAGAACACCTCTCCAACGTGCCAGACGCCATCGAATGTGGGCATTTGCCCACTCAAGTCTGTTACGGCGACGATCTGGAGTCAGGTTAAGACCCCGATGAGGACGACGAGCAGTTGAGCTTCCCTGAGACGGTTTCTGACAGTTTGTGCAGAAATTCTTTGGTTATGCAGAGTCTGTGAGAGTCTGTGAGAGTCTGTGAGAGTCTGTGAGAGTCTGTGAGAGTCTGTGAGTCTGTGACAGTCTGTGAGTCTGTGAGAGTCTGTGTGTCTGTGAGTCTGTGTGTCTGTGTGTCTGTGAGTCTGTGAGTCTGTGAGAGTCTGTGAGAGTCTGAGTCTGTCAGAGTCTGTGAGTCTGTGAGAGTCTGTGAGTCTGTGAGTCTGTCTGAGTCTGTGAGTCTGTGACAGTCTGTGAGTCTGTGAGAGTCTGTGTGTCTGTGAGTCTGTGTGTCTGTGTGTCTGTGAGTCTGTGAGAGTCTGAGTCTGTGAGAGTCTGTGAGTCTGTGAGTCTGTGAGAGTCTGTGAGTCTGAGAGTCTGTGAGAGTCTGTGAGAGTCTGTGAGAGTCTGTGAGTCTGAGAGTCTGTGAGAGTCTGTGAGTCTGAGAGTCTGTGAGAGTCTGTGAGTCTGTGAGAGTCTGTGAGTGTGAGTCTGTGAGTCTGTGAGAGTCTGTGAGTCTGTGAGAGTCTGTGAGAGTCTGTGAGAGTCTGTGAGTCTGTGAGAGTCTGTGAGAGTCTGTGAGTCTGTGAGTCTGTGAGAGTCTGTGAGTCTGTGAGTCTGTGAGAGTCTGTGAGTCTGTGAGTCTGTGAGAGTCTGTGAGTCTGTGAGAGTCTGTGAGAGTCTGTGAGTCTGTGAGAGTCTGTGAGTCTGTGAGTCTGAGAGAGTCTGTGAGTCTGTGAGAGTCTGTGTGAGTCTGTGAGTCTGTGAGAGTCTGTGTGAGTCTGTGAGTCTGTGAGTCTGTGAGAGTCTGTGAGTCTGTGAGTCTGTGAGAGTCTGTGAGTCTGTGAGAGTCTGTGAGAGTCTGTGAGTCTGTGAGTCTGTGAGAGTCTGTGAGTCTATGAGTCTGTGAGAGTCTGTGAGTCTGTGAGTCTGTGAGTCTGTGAGAGTCTGTGAGTCTGTGAGTCTGTGAGTCTGTGTGAGTCAGTGTGTCTGTGAGTCTGTGAGTCTGTGAGAGTCTGTGAGTCTGTGAGTCTGAGAGAGTCTGTGTGAGTCTGTTTGAGTCTGTGAGTCTGTGTGAGTCTGTGTGAGTCTGTGAGAGTCTGAGTCTGTGAGTCTGTGAGTCTGTGAGAGTCTGTGTGAGTCTGTGAGTCTGTGAGTCTGTGAGTCTGTGAGAGTCTGTGAGTCTGTGAGTCTGTGAGAGTCTGTGAGTCTGTGAGAGTCTGTGAGTCTGTGAGTCTGTGAGTCTGTGAGTCTGTGAGAGTCTGTGAGAGTCTGTGAGTCTGTGTGAGTCTGTGAGTCTGTGTGAGTCTGACAGTCTGAGGGTCTGAGAGTCTCACCACAGATTTACTATTGTCCAGTTTAAATGTTTTTCTTTAGCAGTTTTACCCTGGAATCTGCAGAGTTTCTGCAGTTTGCGTCATAAAACAGAGCAGCAGCATCCAAGTATATGTATGTGTGTGTGTGTCTGTGTGTGTGTGTTATGTGTGTATGTGTGTGTCTGTGTCTGTGTGTGTGTCTGTGTCTGTGTGTGTGTTTGTGTGTGTGTGTGTGTGTCTGTGTGTGTGTTTGTGTGTGTGTGTGTTTATATGTGTGCGTGTGTATGTGTGTGTGTGTCTGTGTGTGTGTGTTTATGTGTGTATGTGTGTGTGTGTTTATATGTGTGCGTGTGTATGTGTGTGTGTGTCTGTGTGTGTGTTTATGTGTGTATGTGTGTGTGTGTGTCTGTGTGTGTGTTTGTGTGTGTGTGTTTATATGTGTGCGTGTGTATGTGTGTGTGTGTCTGTGTGTGTGTTTATGTGTGTGTATGTGTGCATGTGTGTATGTGTGTGTGTTTGTGTGTCGGTTTATGTGTATGTGTGTGTATGTGCGTGTATGTGTATGTGTGTGTGTGTATGTGTGCATGTGTGTATGTGTGTGTGTTTGTGTGTCGGTTTATGTGTATGTGTGTGTGTCTGTGTGTGTATGTGTATATATGTGTGTGTGTGTTTATGTGTGTGTTGTGTGTGCATCATCCAAGGTGACTGAGAGGAACATTTGGCACTTTAAGCGCAGCAGCATTAAGTATGAACTGAGTCCATGAGATTATTGTTCACAGTTGTAGTTTGTATTTAGTCTGTGGATGAACCCTTCCACACGGCCTGTTCCCATGACCCTGTGCCTCTTTACTGTTCTGTTAGGGTTTGTGCCTCTTTACTGTTCTGTTAGGGTTTGTGCCTCTTTACTGTTCTGTTAGGGTTTGTGCCTCTTTACTGTTCTGTTAGGGTTTGTGCCTCTTTACTGTTCTGTTAGGGTTTGTGCCTCTTTACTGTTCTGTTACGGTTTGTGCCTCTTTACTGTTCTGTTAGGGTTTGTGCCTCTACTGTTCTGTTAGGGTTTGTGCCTCTTTACTGTTCTGTTAGGGTTTGTGCCTCTTTACTGTTCTGTTACGGTTTGTGCCTCTTTACTGTTCTGTTACGGTTTGTGCCTCTTTACTGTTCTGTTACGGTTTAGAGTTGTAAATTGGGTAAATGGTGACGTGATGACTGATGCAGCTCACTGATGCTGTGACGCCGTTTGCTGCTTTTTGTGTGCGTCTTATGGAGGTCACTTTGTTCTGTAGGACCCAGAGTGTGGATCCTTCCCATCAGCCGCTGTGAAGACAACTGCTGCTTCCATCACGTTCCCAAAAGTTGTCTCTGGTTTGATGACTATCTTCCTTTTGGGTGGATTAGGCCTTATCCTATAGAAGTCCCTCATGCTGCGTAATGCCTCCTTGCCGGGTACAGAACCTCTGTGTCTGTCACTGTGTGGGCAGCTTAGGGAGAGACGGACCTCCGAGGGACACTGATTTCTGTAACTGTGGTTCTGTAAACCCTGATTCAAGACTTTCCACTTTTTATTGTTTGCAGTCCAAAAATCCACAACAGCCTCTTATATTTACAGGAAGTCGTGAGTGAAACTGTAAACTCAAAGTTGCTGTTCATGCGCTGCTTTTCTTTGTGCAGTTCTGTCATTGTTGAACAGCGTTTGGCGTTAGAAGGACTTTTACTTCAGCCTAAACCTTTTGGGTCCTGATCCACGGGGCTGGAGTCTCTGTTTTTGTAGTGCTGCAAAAGGACTGAATAAAGTCCTCCTGCTCCTGGAGAGGGAGTATGATCTGTCCTCCATGTTCTCACTGTTCCTCATCAGAAACACACCTGAGGAGGTTGGACACGTCGTCCCTGCATGTTTGAGGACGTTACCCTCCACAGTCTCGCTCCTGATTGGCTCGTTGGTTGCCATGACGCCCTGGACCAGTGTGAGACAGAACGATAACGGAGGACGAGCTGTTCTGGAAAGTTTTACATCTGATTTCACAGTGTCGTCTTCACGAGAAAAACCACAAACGATCAAGAGATAAGAACGTGTTCAAAAACAGGATGCTCAAAGACCAGACTCAGACCTGGTTCAGTCCTGGTTCAGACCTGGTTCAGTCCTGCTTCAGTCCTGGTTCAGTCCTGGTTCAGTCCTGGTTCAGACCTGGTTCAGTCCTGGTTCAGACCCGGATCAGTCCTGGTTCAGTCCTGCTTCAGTCCTGGTTCAGTCCTGCTTCAGTCCTGCTTCAGTCCTGCTTCAGTCCTGCTTCAGTCCTGCTTCAGTCTTGGTTCAGTCCTGGTTCAGTCCTGGTTCAGACCCGGTTCAGTCCTGGTTCAGTCCTGCTTCAGTCCTGCTTCAGTCCTGGTTCAGTCCTGGTTCAGACCCGGTTCAGTCCTGCTTCAGTCCTGCTTCAGTCCTGCTTCAGTCCTGGTTCAGACCCGGTTCTCGGACATGTTCCTCGGGGTGCTGCTCCTGTTCCTCCGGCGTTGGGGTGAGTTCTGACTCTTCTTCTTTATTTGATGTAAAAAATGGCCGTATATAAAACAAACACAATCTGCTGTTTTGAGGTGGTTTTATTTAAATCCTGATCTCTTGTGTCTGAGACAATTATTGATCCAAATCCAAATCCACTCTGTTTCTGTGGCACATTTTACAAACAGAGCAGTTTCCAAAGTGCTGCACAGAGATAAAACATAAAGAAGCTCAAATGTGGCCGTATCAGTCCTAAAAGAATAAAACCAGTCAAATCAAATTAAAGCAACACCATCAAAAATCCCAAAGTCGAATGAAATAAATCAAATAAATGAGATAAA
>CM060657.1:1097500-1130000 GCA_030686955.1 Odontamblyopus rebecca | reverse complement strand
TGTGTTTGTGTGTGTCGGTGTGTGTGTATGTGTTTGTATGTGTGCGTGTATGTGTGTATGTGTTTATATGTCTGCGTGTGTGTATGTGTGTGTGTTTGTGTGTGTCTGTGTGTGTATGTGTATATGTGTTTATGTGTGCGTATGTGTGTATCTGTGTGGGTGTATATGTGGGTGTGTGTTTATGTGGGTGTGTGCGTGTTTATGTGTGTTTGCCTGTATGTGTGTGTGTCTGTGTGTGTGTGTCTGTGTGTGTTAATATGTTTATGTGTGTGTGTGTTTGTGTGTGTATGAGTGTGTGTCTCTGTGTGCATATTTATGGGTGTGTGTTTATGTGTGTGTTTGTGTGTATTTGTGATTGTGTGTGTGTGTTTGTGTGTGTGCATGTGTGTGTATGTGTGTTTGTGTGTGTGCATGTGTGTGTATGTGTGTTTGTGTGTGTGCATGTGTGTGTATGTGTGTTTGTGTGTGTGCATGTGTGTGTATGTGTGTTTGTGTGTGTGCATGTATGTATGTTTGAATCTGTCTGTGTATGTATGTGTGCTCGTGTTCATGTGTTTGTGTGTTTATGTGTTTGTGTTTACGTGTGTGCATGTGTGTATGATTATGCGTGTGTTTATGTGTGTGTGTGGCGTGTGTATAGTGTCTCTGTATGTGTATGTGTGTGTATGTGTCTGTGTGTTTGTGTGTGTCTGTGTGTGTATGTGTATATGTGTTTATGTGTGCGTATGTGTGTATCTGTGTGTGTGTGTATGTGTCTGTGTGTTAATGTGTGTGTATGTTTATGTGTGTGTGTTTATGTGTGTGCTTGTGTGGATGTGTGTGTATGTGTGTGTTTGTTTGTGTTTATGTATGTGTCTGTGGTTGTGTGTATGTGCATGTGTGTGTTTATGTGTGTGTCTGTCTGTGTATGTTTGGTTGTGTGTGCCTGTTTAAATGTGTGTGTGTTTGTGTGTGTATGTGTCTCTGTGTGTGCAGATGTGTGTGTTTGTGTGTGTCTGTGTGTTTATGTTTGTGTTTATATGTGTCTGTGTGCGTGTGGTTGTGTGTGTGCGTGTGTGTATGTGTTTATGTGTATGTGTGCATGTGTGTGTTTATGTGTGTGTGTGTCTGTGCGTGTGTGTGTGTGTGTGTTTTTGTGTGCACGTGTGTATGTCTGTGTGTGTTTTTATGTGGGTGTGTGCATGTGTGTGTGTGTCTGTGTGTGGTAATGTGTGCATATGTATGTGTGTGTGTTTGTGTATGTGTGTGTTTATATGTGTGGGTGTGGATGTGTGTGTGTCTGTGTATGTGTGCCTGTGTGTGTTTATGTGTGTGTGTATGTGTGTGTATGTGTGTGTGTATCTGTGTGTGTGTTTATACATGTGTATGTGTTTATGTGTGTGTATGTCTTTATGTGTGTGTGTGTCTGTGTGTGTGTATCTCTGTGTGTGTGTATCTCTGTGTGTGTGTATGTGTGTGTGTATATCTGTGTGTGTGTGTGTATCTGTGTGTGTGTATATCTGTGTGTGTGTGTTTATATGTGTGCGTGTGTATGTGTGTGTGTGTGTCTGTGTGTGTGTCTGTGTGTGTCTTTATGTGTGTGTGTGTCTGTGTATCTGTGTGTGTGTGTATCTCTGTGTGTACGTGTGTGTGTATCTGTGTGTGTGGATATCTGTGTGTGTGTGTTTATATGTGTGCGTGTGTATGTGTGTCTGTGTGTGTGTCTGTGTGTGTGTTAATGTGTGTGTGTGTGTTTATGTGTGTGCGTTTATGTGTGTGTCTGTATCTGTGTCTGTTTATATGTGTGCGTGTGTTTGTGTGTGTGTTCATGTGTGTGTGTGTGTCTTTGTGTGTATGTGTCTGTGTGTGTGTCTGTGTGTGTGTTTATGTGGGTGTGTGCGTGTATGTGTGTGTATGTGTGTGTCTGTGTCTGTGTGTGGTAATGTGTGTATAAGTGTATGTGTGTGTGTTTATGTCTGTGAGTATGTGTGTGTTTTTATGTGTGTGTGTCTGTGTGTGTGTATCTGTGTGTGTGTGTGTGTGTGTGTGTGTTTATGTGTGCGTGTCTATGTGCCTGTGTGTGTTTATGTGTGTGCGTGTATGTGTGTGTGAATGTGTGTGTATGTGTGTGTGTGTATCTGTGTGTGTGTTTATACGTGTGCGTGTGTGTATGTGTTTATGTGTGTGTGTGTTTATGTGTGTGTGTATTTATGTGTGCGTGTCTGTGTGTGTGTGTTTATGTCTGTGCATGAATGTGTGTGCATGTGTGCGTGTCTGTGTCTGTGTGTGGTAATGTGTGTCTATGTTTATGTGTGTGTGTGTTTATGTGTTTTGGTGTGTATGTGTGTGCGTGTTTGTGTGTGGTAATGTGTGTTTGTGTGTGTGTTTGTGTGTATGTGTGTGTGTTTATATATGTGTGTGTGTTTATATATATGTTTATGTGTGTGTATGTGTTTGTGTGTGTGTGTGTGTGTGTATCTGTGTGTTTATATGTGTGCATGTGTACGTCTGTGTGTGTCTTTGTGTGTACGTGTGTATGTCTGTGTGTGTTTTTATGTGGGTGTGTGCATGTATGTGTGTGTATGTGTGTGTCTGTGTCTGTGTGTGGTAATGTGTGTATAAGTGTATGTGTGTGTGTTTATATGTGTGTGTGTGCGTGTGTGTGTGTATGTGTGTGTTTTTATGTGTGTGTGTATGTGTGTGTATCTGTGTGTGTATCTGTGTGTGTATGTGTGTTTATGTGTGTGGGTATTTGTTTGTGTGTGTTTATGTGTGTGGGTATTTGTTTGTGTGTGTTTATATGTGTGCGTGTGTATGTGTGTGTGTCTGTGCGTGTATGTGTATGTGTGTCTGTGTGTGTGTTTATGTGTGTGTGCGTGTGTGTTTATGTGTGTGTTTATGTGCATGTGTATGTGTATGTGTGCGTATGTGTGTTTGTGTGTGTGTGTGTGTGTGTCTGTGTGTATGTGTACATGTGTGTATGTGTGTGTGTTTATGTGTCTGTATGTGTGCATATGTGTGTGTATCTGTGTGTGTGTGTGTTTCTGTTTGTATCTGTGTTTATGTGTGTGTGTAGCTGTGTCTGTTTATGTGTGTGTTTATGTGTTTATGTGTGCGTGTCTATGTGTGTGTGTGTGTTTATATGTGTGGGTGTGGATCTGTGTGTCTGTGTATGTGTGCCTGTGTGTGTTTCTGTGTGTGCGTGTATGTGTGTGTGTATGTGTGTGTGTATGTGTGTGTGTGTATGCGTGTGTGTGTGTATCAGTGTGTGTGTTTATACGTGTGCATGTGTGTATGTGTTTATGTTTGTGTGTGTTTGTGTGTGTGTATGTGTTTATGTGTATGTGTGTGTGTGTGTGTATCTGCATGTATTTATATGTGTGCGTGTGCATGTGTGTGTGTTTATGTGTGTGTGTACATGTGTTTCGGTGTGTATGTGTGTCTGTGTGTGTGTCTGTGTGTATTTTTATGTGGGTGTGTGCGTGGGTGTGTTTATGTCTGTGTATCTGTGTGTGTGTGTGTGTATCTGTGTGTGTGTGTATCTGTATGTGTGTGTTTATTTGTGTGTGTGTTTATGTGTGTGTGTTTATGTGTGTATATGTGTGTGTGTGTGTATTTATGTGGGTGTGTGCATGTTTATGTGTTTGCCTGTATGTGTTTGTGTGTGTGTGTGTCTGTGTGTATTTTTATGTGGGTGTGTGCGTGAATGTGTGTGCATTTGTGTGTGTGTCTGTGTCTGTGTGTGGTAATGTGTTGATATGTTTATGTGTGTGTGTTTATGTGTTTCGTGTGTATATGTGTGCGTGTATGTGTGTGTGTATGTGTGTGTGTCTGTGTGTGGTAATGTGTGTATATGTTTATGTGGGTGTGTTTGTGTGTGTGTATGTGTATGTGTGTTTATACATGTGTGTGTTTATGTGTGTGTGTCTGTGTGTGTATGTGTATGTATGTGTGTGTATCTGTGTATGTGTATCTGTGTGTGTGTATGTGTGTTTATGTGTGTGTGTATCTGTGTGTGTGTATGTGTGTCTGTGTGTGTATGTGTGTCTGTGTGTGTTTTTGTGTGTGTGTTTATGTGTGTGTGTGTTTGTGTGTGTGTATGTGTGGGTGTGTGTATGTGTGTGGGTGTGTGCGTGTGTGTGTGTATGTGTGTGCATGTGTTTATATATCTGCGTGTGTGTATGTGTGTGTGTTTGTGTGTGTCTATGTATGTATGTGTTTATGTCTGTGTGTATGTGTGCGTATGTGTGTGTATCTGTGTGTGTGCATGTGTGTTTATGTGTGTGTTTATGTGTGTGTGTGTATGTATGTGTGTTTATGTGTGCGTGTGTGTATGTGTGTTTATGTGTGTGTGTGTATGTGTGTGTATGTGTGCGGGTGTGTGTGTATGTGTGTGTCTGTGTGTGTGTCTGTGTGTGTCTTTATAGGTGTGTGTGTGTGTCTGTGTATCTGTGTGTGTGTGTATCTCTGTGTGTACGTGTGTGTGTATCTGTGTGTGTGGATATCTGTGTGTGTGTGTTTATATGTGTGCGTGTGTATGTGTGTCTGTGTGTGTGTCTGTGTGTGTGTTAATGTGTGTGTGTGTGTTTATGTGTGTGCGTTTATGTGTGTGTCTGTATCTGTGTCTGTTTATATGTGTGCGTGTGTTTGTGTGTGTGTTCATGTGTGTGTGTCTGTGTCTTTGTGTGTATGTGTCTGTGTGTGTGTCTGTGTGTGTGTTTATGTGGGTGTGTGCGTGTATGTGTGTGTATGTGTGTGTCTGTGTGTGGTAATGTGTGTATAAGTGTATGTGTGTGTGTTTATGTCTGTGAGTATGTGTGTGTTTTTATGTGTGTGTGTCTGTGTGTGTGTATCTGTGTGTGTGTGTGTGTGTGTGTTTATGTGTGCGTGTCTATGTGCCTGTGTGTGTTTATGTGTGTGCGTGTATGTGTGTGTGAATGTGTGTGTATGTGTGTGTGTGTATCTGTGTGTGTGTTTATACGTGTGCGTGTGTGTATGTGTTTATGTGTGTGTGTGTTTATGTGTGTGTGTATTTATGTGTGCGTGTCTGTGTGTGTGTGTTTATGTCTGTGCATGAATGTGTGTGCATGTGTGCGTGTCTGTGTCTGTGTGTGGTAATGTGTGTCTATGTTTATGTGTGTGTGTGTTTATGTGTTTTGGTGTGTATGTGTGTGCGTGTTTGTGTGTGGTAATGTGTGTTTGTGTGTGTGTTTGTGTGTATGTGTGTGTGTTTATATATGTGTGTGTGTTTATATATATGTTTATGTGTGTGTATGTGTTTGTGTGTGTGTCTATCTGTGTTTTTATATGTGTGCATGTGTACGTCTGTGTGTGTCTTTGTGTGTACGTGTGTATGTCTGTGTGTGTTTTTATGTGGGTGTGTGCATGTATGTGTGTGTATGTGTGTGCCTGTGTCTGTGTGTGGTAATGTGTGTATAAGTGTATGTGTGTGTGTTTATATGTGTGTGTGTGTGTGTGTATGTGTGTGTTTTTATGTGTGTGTGTATGTGTGTGTATCTGTGTGTGTATGTGTGTTTATGTGTGTGGGTATTTGTTTGTGTGTGTTTATATGTGTGCGTGTGTATGTGTGTGTGTCTGTGCGTGTATGTGTATGTGTGTCTGTGTGTGTGTTTATGTGTGTGTGTGTGTCTGTGTGTGTATGTGTACATGTGTGTATCTGTGTGTGTTTATGTGTGTGTGTATGCGTGTGTGTGTGTATCAGTGTGTGTGTTTATACGTGTGCATGTGTGTATGTGTTTATGTTTGTGTGTGTTTGTGTGTGTGTATGTGTTTATGTGTATGTGTGTGTGTGTGTGTATCTGCATGTATTTATATGTGTGCGTGTGCATGTGTGTGTGTTTATGTGTGTGTGTACATGTGTTTCGGTGTGTATGTGTGTCTGTGTGTGTGTCTGTGTATTTTTATGTGGGTGTGTGCGTGGGTGTGTTTATGTCTGTGTATCTGTGTGTGTGTGTGTGTGTGTATCTGTGTGTGTGTGTATCTGTATGTGTGTGTTTATTTGTGTGTGTGTTTATGTGTGTGTGTTTATGTGTGTATATGTGTGTGTGTGTGTATTTATGTGGGTGTGTGCATGTTTATGTGTTTGCCTGTATGTGTTTGTGTGTGTGTGTGTGTCTGTGTGTATTTTTATGTGGGTGTGTGCGTGAATGTGTGTGCATTTGTGTGTGTGTCTGTGTCTGTGTGTGGTAATGTGTTTATATGTTTATGTGTGTGTGTTTATGTGTTTCGTGTGTATATGTGTGCGTGTATGTGTGTGTGTATGTGTGTGTGTCTGTGTGTGGTAATGTGTGTATATGTTTATGTGGGTGTGTTTGTGTGTGTGTATGTGTATGTGTGTTTATACATGTGTGTGTTTATGTGTGTGTGTCTGTGTGTGTATGTGTATGTATGTGTGTGTATCTGTGTATGTGTATCTGTGTGTGTGTATGTGTGTTTATGTGTGTGTATCTGTGTGTGTGTGTATGTGTGTCTGTGTGTGTTTTTGTGTGTGTGCGTGTGTGTGTGTGTTTATGTGTGTGCGTGTATGTGTGTGTGTGTTTGTGTGTGTGTATGTGTGGGTGTGTGTATGTGTGTGGGTGTGTGCGTGTGTGTGTGTATGTGTGTGCATGTGTTTATATATCTGCGTGTGTGTATGTGTGTGTGTTTGTGTGTGTCTATGTATGTATGTGTTTATGTCTGTGTGTATGTGTGCGTATGTGTGTGTATCTGTGTGTGTGCATGTGTGTTTATGTGTGTGTGTGTGTATATGTGTGTATGTGTTTATGTGTGTGTGTATCTGTGTGTGTGTGTATCTGTATGTGTGTGTTTATTTGTGTGTGTTTATATGTGTGTGTGTTTATGTGTGTGTGTTTATGTGTGTGTGTATGTGTGTCTGTGTGTGTATTTATGTGGGTGTGTGCTTGTTTATGTGTGTGCCTGTATGTGTTTGTGTGTGTGTGTGTGTTTGTGTGTGTATGAGTGTGTGTCTCTGTGTGCATATTTATGGGTGTGTCTTTGTGTGTGTGTGTATGTGTGTATTTGTTTGTATTTGTGATTGTGTGTGTGTTTATGTGTGTGTACATGTGTATGTATGTGTGCTCGTGTTTGTGTGTGTTTATGTGTGTGTGTGTTTATGTGTGTGTGTTTATATGTGTGTGTGTGTGTTTATTTGTGTGTGTTTATATGTGTGTGTGTGTGTTTATGTGTGTGTGTTTATGTGTGTGTGTATGTGTGTCTGTGTGTGTTTTTATGTGGGTGTGTGCATGTTTATGTATGTGCCTGTATGTGTTTCTGTGTGTGTGTGTCTGTGTGTGTTAATGTGTGTATATTTTTATGTGTGTGTGTTTTTGTGTGTGTATGCATGTGTGTGTGTTTGTGTGTGTATGAGTGTGTGTCTCTGTGTGCATATTTATGGGTGTGTGTTTGTGTGTGTCTATGTATGTATGTGTTTATGTCTGTGTGTATGTGTGCGTATGTGTGTGTCTGTGTGTGTGCATGTGTGTTTATGTGTGTGTTTATGTGTGTGTGTGTATGTGTGTGTGTGTATGTGTGTTTATGTGTGTGTGTGTATGTGTGTGTATGTGTGCGGGTGTGTGTGTATGTGTGTGCATGTGTTTATATATCTGCGTGTGTGTATGTGTGTGTGTTTGTGTGTGTCTATGTATGTATGTGTTTATGTCTGTGTGTATGTGTGCGTATGTGTGTGTATCTGTGTGTGTGCATGTGTGTTTATGTGTGTGTGTGTGTATATGTGTGTGTGTGTTTATGTGTGTGTGTATCTGTGTGTGTGTGTGTATCTGTATGTGTGTGTTTATTTGTGTGTGTTTATATGTGTGTGTGTATGTGTGTCTGTGTGTGTATTTATGTGGGTGTGTGCTTGTTTATGTGTGTGCCTGTATGTGTTTGTGTGTGTGTGTGTGTGTTTGTGTGTGTATGAGTGTGTGTCTCTGTGTGCATATTTATGGGTGTGTCTTTGTGTGTGTGTGTGTATGTGTGTATTTGTTTGTATTTGTGATTGTGTGTGTGTTTATGTGTGTGTACATGTGTATGTATGTGTGCTCGTGTTTGTGTGTGTTTATGTGTGTGTGTGTTTATGTGTGTGTGTTTACGTGTGTGCGTGTGCGTATGATTATGCGTGTGTTTATGTGTGTGTGTGTGTGTTTATGTGTGTGTGTTTATGTGTGTGTGTATGTGTGTCTGTGTGTGTTTTTATGTGGGTGTGTGCATGTTTATGTATGTGCCTGTATGTGTTTCTGTGTGTGTGTGTCTGTGTGTGTTAATGTGTGTATATTTTTATGTGTGTGTGTTTTTGTGTGTGTATGCATGTGTGTGTGTTTGTGTGTGTATGAGTGTGTGTCTCTGTGTGCATATTTATGGGTGTGTGTTTGTGTGTGTGTATGTGTGTATTTGTGTGTATTTGTGATTGTGTGTGTGTTTATGTGTGTGTACATGTGTGTGTATGTGTGTCTGTGTGTGTATGTATGTATGTTTCAATCTGTCTGTGTATGTATGTGTGCTCGTGTTTGTGTGTGTTTATGTGTGTATGTTTATGTGTGTGTGTTTACGTGTGTGCGTGTGCGTATGATTATGCGTGTGTTTATGTGTGTGTCTGTGTGGCGTGTGTATAGTGTGTCTGTATGTGTGTGTGTATGTGTCTGTGTTAATGTGTGTGTATGTTTATGTGTGTGTTTATGTGTGTGCATGTGTGTGTTTGTGTGTGTTTGTGTGTCTCTGTGTGTATCTTTATGTGTGTGTTTGTGTGTGTGTGTATGTGTGTGTTTATGTATGTGTCTGTGGTTGTGTGTATGTGTGTGTGTGTGTTTATGTGTGTGTGTCTGTGTATGTTTGGTTGTGTGTGTCTGTTTAGGTGTGTGTGTGTTTGTGTGTTTATGTGTCTGAGTTTATGTGTGTCTGTGTGCGTGTGTTTGTTTTTGTGTGCGTGTGTGTATGTGTTTATGTGTATGTGTGCATGTGTGTGTTTATGTGTGTGTGTATGTGTGTGTGTATCTGTGTGTATTTGTGTATGTGTGTGTGTTTATGTGTGTGTGTTTATATGTATGCATGTGTATGTGTGTGTGTGTCTGTGTTTATGTGTGTCTGTGTGCGTGTGTTTGTGTGTGTGCGTGTGTATATGTGTTTATGTGTATGTGTGCATGTGTGTGTTTATGTGTGTGTGTATCTGTGTGTGTATTTGTGTATGTGTTTATGTGTGTGTGTTTATATGTGTGCATGTGTATGCGTGTGTGTGTGTGTGTGTGTTTATATGTGTGCATGTGTATGTGTGTGTGTGTGTTTATGTGTGTGTGTGTTTGTATCTGTGTGTGTATTTGTGTGCATCTGTGTGTGTATTTGTGTGTATGTGTGCATGTGTGTGTTTATGTGTGTGTGCATGTGTGTTTTAGACTTTTGTCTTGCCAAAATCTGACCTTTCTGTGTTCATTAAATGATCAATGTTTCTTCAGTGAAAGAAACAAATTTATTTTCGTATATTGAGCATAATTTGGGAGAGTTTCAGCTTTAATATGAGACATTTCTAAAACCAATCGATTAATTTAACCTCAGGTTATAAACTTTTGTTTCTACAAAATGGATCAGAGACAAGACTTTTGTCAGGGACTGTATGTCACAGCGGCGTCACGCTGCACCACAGTCTCTTCCTGTCCCAGAACAGCCGCCATTTTGTGCACAGCTCTATGTCATGTGACTAACAGACGCCATTTTGTAACATGAACTCTGTGTGCAGGGGTCCTGTGTGCAGGGGTCCTGTGTGCAGGGGTCCTGGCAGCAAACAGCTCAACAGGTAAGAACCACTCAGCAACACACTCACACAGAGCAGGAATCTAACCCACAACCTCCTCATTGAGAGGAGTGTGTGTTTGCACAGGTAAAGGGGCGGGGCTTCAGTGCACAGGTAAAGGGGCGGGGCTTCACTCTGTCTCTTGTCTGTTCAGAGCCGCTCAGGCTGGTGGGAGGGGCCAGTCGCTGTGCTGGGACTGTGGAGGTGAAGCACAGAGGAGAGTGGAGACGGGTGGAGGTGGAGGTGGAGGTGGTGGTGGTGGAGGTGCGCTATGGATTGTGGGACCAGTTGGCCACAGCTGGTGTGTGCAGAGACCTGGACTGTGGCTCTGCTGTTTATGGAGAACACAGAGATGGTTTTCCACAGAGTTCTGTGTGGTGGGTCACATCTGACTGTGTGAAGAAGTCTTCAGTGAGAGGATGTGTCTCTGGTTCATCCTCCTCCTCTTCCCGGGGTCTGGAGGTGGTGTGTTCAGGTAAAACTCTGATTTACATTTTTGTGTCTCTCAGATGATTTTTCTAGTTGCTCCAGAGGAGTGTAACACACACACACACACACACCTCTGTACCACACACACACACACACACACACACACACCTCTGTACCACATACACACACACACACTTCTGTATCACACACACACAGACACACACACTTCTGTATCACACACACACACACCTCTGTATCACACACACACACACACCTCTGTACCACATACAGACACACACACACACACTTCTGTATCACACACACACACACCTCTGTACCACACACACACAGACACACACACACTTCTGTATCACACACACACACACACACACACACACACACACACACACACACACACTTCTGTATCACACACACACACACCTCTGTACCACACACACACAGACACACACACACTTCTGTATCACACACACACACACACACACACCTCTGTGTCACACACACATAAATCTGCACTACAGCAGTGATGTCACACACGTGTGCGTCCTATCGGCTCAAAGTGCTGATGTCTCATGTGTGTCCACAGACTCTGTGCGTCTGGTCTCGGGGTCCGGTCTGGTCTCGGGGTCCGGTCTGGTCTCGGGGTCCGGTCTGGTCTCGGGGTCCGGTCTGTGCTCAGGATCAGTGCAGATCTGGGACGGGTCCTGGACCGGGCTCTGTGACGGGGACTTGGGCCAGCGGGGGGCAGAGGTGCTGTGCAGGGAGCTGGGCTGTGGGGCTCCTCTCCTCCAGGGGGCGCTCTCTCCTCTGGGGCAGACGTTCCACTGTGAGGGCCATGAGTCTGCTCTGATGGACTGTCCCCGCTCCGAACCAAGGACCTGCTCCTCTGGAGCCGCTGTCACCCTCACCTGCACAGGTAAAGAGGCGGGGCTTCAGTCCACAGGTAAAGGGGCGGGGCTTCAGTGCACAGGTAATGGGGCGGGGCTTCACTCTGTCTCTTGTCTGTTCAGAGCCGCTCAGGCTGGTGGGAGGGGCCAGTCGCTGTGCTGGGACTGTGGAGGTGAAGCACAGAGGAGAGTGGACACGGGTGAGGCCCTATGGACTCTGGGACCAGTTGGACACAGCTGGTGTGTGCAGAGACCTGGACTGTGGCTCTGCTGTTTATGGAGAACACAGAGATGGTTTTCCACAGAGTTCTGTGTGGTGGGTCACATCTGACTGTGTGAAGAAGTCTTCAGTGAGAGGATGTGTCTTTGGTTCATACTCCTCCTCTCCCTGGGGTCTGGAGGTGGTGTGTTCAGGTAAAACTCTGATTTACATTTTTGTGTCTCAGATGAGTTTTCTCGTTGCTCCAGAGGAGTGTAACACACACACTTCTGTATCACACACACACACACACACTTCTGTATCACATACACACACACACACACACTTCTGTATCACATACACACACACACACACACACCTCTGTACCACATACACACACACACACACACTTCTGTATCACACACACACACACCTCTGTACCACACACACACACACACACACACACACCTCTGTACCACACACACACACACACACACTTCTGTATCACACACACACACACCTCTGTACCACACACACACACACACACACTTCTGTATCACACACACACACACACACACACACCTCTGTACCACACACACACACACACACACACACACACTTCTGTATCACACACACACACACCTCTGTACCACACACACACAGACACACACACACACACACACCTCTGTGTCACACATGTGTGCGTCCTATCGGCTCAAAGTGCTGATGTCTCGTGTGTGTCCACAGACTCTGTGCGTCTGGTCTCGGGGTCCGGTCTGGTCTCGGGGTCCGGTCTGGTCTCAGGGTCCGGTCTGGTCTCGGGGTCCGGTCTGTGCTCAGGATCAGTGCAGATCTGGAACGGGTCCTGGACCGGGCTCTGTGACGGGGACTTGGGCCAGCGGGGGGCAGAGGTGCTGTGCAGGGAGCTGGGCTGTGGGGCTCCTCTCCTCCAGGGGGCGCTCTCTCCTCTGGGGCAGACGTTCCACTGTGAGGGCCATGAGTCTGCTCTGATGGACTGTCCCCGCTCCGACTCAAGGACCTGCTCCTCTGGAGCCGCTGTCAACCTCACCTGCACAGGTAAAGGGGCGGGGCTTCAGTGCACAGGTAAAGGGGCGGGGCTTCACTCTGTCTCTTGTCTGTTCAGAGCCGCTCGTGTTTGTGTGTGTCTGTGTTTATGTGTGTCTGTGTGCCTGTGTTTGTTTTTTGTGTGCGTGTGTGTATGTGTTTATGTGTATGTGTGCATGTGTGTGTTTATGTGTGTGTGTATCTGTGTGTGTATTTGTGTATGTGTGTGTGTTTATGTGTGTGTGTTTATATGTATGCATGTGTATGTGTGTGTGTGTCTGTGTTTATGTGTGTCTGTGTGCGTGTGTTTGTGTGTGTGCGTGTGTGTATGTGTTTATGTGTATGTGTGCATGTGTGTGTTTATGTGTGTGTGTGTGTATCTGTGTGTGTATTTGTGTATGTGTTTATGTGTGTGTGTTTATGTGTGTGTGTGTGTTTGTATCTGTGTGTGTATTTGTGTGCATCTGTGTGTGTATTTGTGTGTATGTGTGCATGTGTGTGTTTATGTGTGTGTGCATGTGTATGTGTTTATGTGTGTGTGTTTATGTGTGTGTGTGTTTGTATCTGTGTGTGTATTTGTGTGCATCTGTGTGTGTATTTGTGTGTATGTGTGCATGTGTGTGTTTATGTGTGTGTGCATGTGTGTTTTAGACTTTTGTCTTGCCAAAATCTGACCTTTCTGTGTTCATTAAATGATCAATGTTTCTTCAGTGAAAGAAACAAATTTATTTTCGTATATTGAGCATAATTTGGGAGGGTTTCAGCTTTAATATGAGACATTTCTAAAACCAATCGATTAATTTAACCTCAGGTTATAAACTTTTATTTCTACAAAATGGATCAGAGACAAGACTTTTGTCAGGGACTGTATGTCACAGCGGCGTCACGCTGCACCACAGTCTCTTCCTGTCCCAGAACAGCCGCCATTTTGTGCACAGCTCTATGTCATGTGACTAACAGACGCCATTTTGTAACATGAACTCTGTGTGCAGGGGTCCTGTGTGCAGGGGTCCTGTGTGCAGGGGTCCTGGCAGCAAACAGCTCAACAGGTAAGAACCACTCAGCAACACACTCACACAGAGCAGGAATCTAACCCACAACCTCCTCATTGAGAGGAGTGTGTGTTTGCACAGGTAAAGGGGCGGGGCTTCACTCTGTCTCTTGTCTGTTCAGAGCCGCTCAGGCTGGTGGGAGGGGCCAGTCGCTGTGCTGGGACTGTGGAGGTGAAGCACAGAGGAGAGTGGAGACGGGGGGTGTCCTATGGACTCTGGGACCAGTTGGACACAGCTGGTGTGTGCAGAGACCTGGACTGTGGCTCTGCTGTTTATGGAGAACACAGAGATGATTTTCCACAGAGTTCTGTGTGGTGGGTCACATCTGACTGTGTGAAGAAGTCTTCAGTGAGAGGATGTGTCTTTGGTTCATCCTCCTCCTCTTCCTGGGGTCTGGAGGTGGTGTGTTCAGGTAAAACTCTGATTTACATTTTTGTGTCTCTCAGATGATTTTTCTAGTTGCTCCAGAGGAGTGTAACACACACACACACACACACACACCTCTGTACCACACACACACACACACACACCTCTGTACCACACACACACACACACACACACACTTCTGTATCACACACACACACACACCTCTGTACCACACACACACACACCTCTGTATCACACACACACACACACACACACACACACACCTCTGTACCACACACACACACACACACACACACACTTCTGTATCACACACACACCTCTGTACTACACACACACAGACACACACACACACACTTCTGTATCACACACACACACACACACACACACCTCTGTGTCACACACACATAAATCTGCACTACAGCAGTGATGTCACACATGTGTGCGTCCTATCGGCTCAAAGTGCTGATGTCTCTTGTGTGTCCACAGACTCTGTGCGTCTGGTCTCAGGGTCCGGTCTGGTCTCGGGGTCCGGTCTGGTCTCAGGGTCCGGTCTGGTCTCGGAGTCCGGTCTGGTCTCAGGGTCCGGTCTGGTCTCAGAGTCCGGTCTGGTCTCGGGGTCCGGTCTGGTCTCGGGATCCGGTCTGGTCTCGGGGTCTGGTCTGGTCTCGGGGTCCGGTCTGTGCTCAGGATCAGTGCAGATCTGGGACGGGTCCTGGACCGGGGTCTGTGACGGGGACTTGGGCCAGCGGGGGGCAGAGGTGCTGTGCAGGGAGCTGGGCTGTGGGGCTCCTTCTCTCCTCCAGGGGGCGCTCTCTCCTCTGGGGCAGACGTTCCACTGTGAGGGCCATGAGTCTGCTCTGATGGACTGTCCCCGCTCCGAACCAAGGACCTGCTCCTCTGGAGCCGCTGTCACCCTCACCTGCACAGGTAAAGAGGCGGGGCTTCAGTCCACAGGTAAAGGGGCGGGGCTTCAGTGCACAGGTAAAGGGGCGGGGCTTCACTCTGTCTCTTGTCTGTTCAGAGCCGCTCAGGCTGGTGGGAGGGGCCAGTCGCTGTGCTGGGACTGTGGAGGTGAAGCACAGAGGAGAGTGGAGACGGGTGGAGGTGGGGCCCGTTGGATACTGGGACCAGTTGGACACAGCTGTTGTGTGCAGAGACCTGGACTGTGGCTCTGCTGTTTATGGAGAAAAAAGAGATGATTTTCCACAGAGTTCTGTGTGGTTGGTCTCACCTGACTGTGTGAAGAAGTCTTCAGTGAGAGGATGTGTCTCTGGTTCATCCTCCTCCTCTTCCTGGGGTCTGGAGGTGGTGTGTTCAGGTAAAACTCTGATTTACATTTTTGTGTCTCTCAGATGATTTTTCTAGTTGCTCCAGAGGAGTGTAACACACACACACACACACACACTTCTGTATCACACACACACACACACAGACTTCTGTATCACACACACACCTCTGTACCACACACACACACACACTTCTGTATCACACACACACACACACACACACACACACACTTCTGTATCACACACACACACACACACACTTCTGTATCACATACGCACACACACACACACTTCTGTATCACACACACACACACACACACTTCTGTATCACACACACACACCTCTGTACCACACACACACACACACACACACACACCTCTGTACCACACACACACACACACACACACACACTTCTGTATCACACACACACACACACACACTTCTGTATCACATACGCACACACACACACACTTCTGTATCACACACACACATACACCTCTGTACCACACACACACACACACACACACCTCTGTACCACACACACACAGACACACACACACTTCTGTATCACACACACACACACACACACACACTTCTGTATCACACACACACCTCTGTGTCACACATGTGTGCATCCTATCGGCTCAAAGTGCTGATGTCTCGTGTGTGTCCACAGACTCTGTGCGTCTGGTCTCGGGGTCCGGTCTGGTCTCAGGGTCCGGTCTGGTCTCAGGGTCCGGTCTGGTCTCGGGGTCCGGTCTGTGCTCAGGATCAGTGCAGATCTGGGACGGGTCCTGGACCGGGCTCTGTGACGGGGACTTGGGCCAGCGGGGGGCAGAGGTGCTGTGCAGGGAGCTGGGCTGTGGGGCTCCTCTCCTCCAGGGGGCGCTCTCTCCTCTGGGGCAGACGTTCCACTGTGAGGGCCATGAGTCTGCTCTGATGGACTGTCCCCGCTCCGACTCAAGGACCTGCTCCTCTGGAGCCGCTGTCAACCTCACCTGCACAGGTAAAGGGGCGGGGCTTCAGTGCACAGGTAAAGGGGCGGGGCTTCACTCTGTCTCTTGTCTGTTCAGAGCCGCTCAGGCTGGTGGGAGGGGCCAGTCGCTGTGCTGGGACTGTGGAGGTGAAGCACAGAGGAGAGTGGAGACGGGGGGTGCCCTATGGACTCTGGGACCAGTTGGACACAGCTGGTGTGTGCAGAGACCTGGACTGTGGCTCTGCTGTTTATGGAGAATACAGAGATGATTTTCCACAGAGTTCTGTGTGGTTGGTCTCACCTGACTGTGTGAAGAAGTCTTCAGTGAGAGGATGTGTCTCTGGTTCATCCTCCTCCTCTTCCTGGGGTCTGGAGGTGGTGTGTTCAGGTAAAACTCTGATTTACATTTTTGTGTCTCTCAGATGATTTTTCTAGTTGCTCCAGAGGAGTGTAACACACACACACACACACACACACCTCTGTGTCACACACACACACACACACCTCTGTGTCACACACACACACACACACACACAGACTGACCTGTCCAATCCCGTCTCTCCACAGACCTCCTGAATCGTCCAGTCATCTCCGTGTCTGTGTCTGACGGGGCCTCTGAGGTCCGGCCTCAGGGGCTGCGGGTGCAGCTGGGTTCAAAGTTCAGGGTCCAATGCTCCGTGGAGCCACAGTACCCGGGCGGCTCCTTCCGGCTCCTCTCTCCCGCCGAGCCCCCCGCTCAGAACCGCACCCTGCCCGCCGTCAATCACTCCGCCCACTTCCTGTTCTCTGACGCTGGCCACGCCCACAAAGGAAACTACACCTGTGTTTACCTCCTGCAGGTGTTCAACCACAACTTCTCCTCTCAGAGCTCCATCCTCCAGCTCTCCCTGGGAGGTACGTCCACATACAGACTCAGCAGAGGGTCAGTGGAGAGTCCTGGTCCTGGTCCTGGTCCTGGTCCTGGTCCTGGTCCTGGTCCTGATCCTGGTCCTGGTCCTGGTCCTGGTCCTGGTCCTGGTCCTGGTCTGATCCGGGTTCTTTTGTGTTGCAGAGTCAGACTCAGACCTGATCATCAGAGTCTTGGTGATTCTTCTGTTGAAGCTCCTGTACATCCTCCCGATGTGCTACTACTACTGCAAGGTCCTGACTATAGACCTGGTTTAGACCTGGTTTAGTCCTGGTTTAGACCTGGCTTAGTCCTGGTTTAGTCATGTTTAGTCCTGGTTTAGTCCTGGTTTAGACCTGGTTTAGTCCTGGTTTAGTCCTGGTTTAGTCCTGGTTTAGACCTGGTTTAGTCCTGGTTTAGACCTGGTTTAGTCCTGGTTTAGTCCTGGTTTAGACCTGCTTTAGTCCTGGTTTAGACTAGGGGTGTGTTAAAAAAAATCAATACGGGGATACATCGTCGTGGGCCTCTTGGCGATACACGTATCGATACGGAGGCGTCAGTATCGATATTTTACATGCAACAAACATTATTTATGAAGCTTCAGCAAACTGCGTCTGATAAGTGATCCTTGCACTGCGCATGTCGTATAGTCAGAGGCAGCATTCCTCCTGCACTACAGCCTTGTTAAGCCATGTTTACACCCACCCGCCCGCCGGCGGCGATTACACAACATTAAAAAGTCAAGCCAGATATTCACCGTACTTATTTTTCCAATATTGACCTGCTGTACATCGTTTGAAAGCTTAATTCCTCAGTAAAACCACCATATCATTCATTTTATGCCACACAGCCCAAAGAGCCATAACTTATAATTCCCGAAAATATTCATCGCATTTCTTACCTTTGAGCCGGTTCTGTCGGTCCGAAACGGGTCCAGTCCAGGAATAGCTGTGCTCAATTAGTCCGTAACAGTCCACAGAAAAAGAATATCCAGTTGCTTTTTTCATAAAATAATTCCATGTGGAGAAATAATCCAGAAAGTCCGAGTTTGTCTGAATGGATGAGCGACGCATCTCTCTACTACTCTCGCTCTTGGTCCTTAGCATAGCTAAGCGCTTAGCTCCTGTTAGCGGTGTGGGGTATGTTTGTTTCCTCCACACTCTTAGCTACAAAACAAGCGTATCCAGGCTTCGGTCCGGCTACGGGGCGCCGCGCTACAGCTTGGGGAACAAAACGAGTGCGTCCAGTTAGCGGCGTATTGCGCATGACCGAGGGACAGTTCCACGGCAAAACCTCTTCAGTCATTGGTTCTTTCAGGAAATGATTGACAGATCTGAGTAGCCTATGAAAAGACGATTTCAGCGGTGGGCCCCATGTGGGGCAGAGGTGCTGTAGTGATAGGCTAGCTCCATGCGCTCTGTGTATGGAGACTCTCTCTCTCCTCCTTTTACGCACACTCACTGGTGGAGGCACACGAGACATATGGAGCGAAATGTTTTGGCTTGTTTTAGTTATTTATCTTAAGAAAACCTGCCTAAATTTCAGAAGATGGTTTATTTATTATACATTACATCTTATTACAGTTTGGAACATCTGGTACATATTTGAACACTTGTGCCGAGTGCGGCTGTTAACAGGTTAATCAGGGGCAGTTTCTGCCTTACAGCTTCTTCTGTTACACTGGAACTGATGCACTTCACCAAAATAAAAATAACATTTGAGGAAACATCTGTCTTTTTTTTATTATAGGTTACGTAATGTAAAATATCGGGACACGTATCGCCTTGAAGACCATGTATCGGGAAACCCCTGTATCGCGAATCGTATCGTATCGAGACCCCTGTATCGCGAATCGTATCGTATCGAGACCCCTGTATCGCGAATCGTATCGTATCGAGACCCCTGTATCGCGAATCGTATCGTATCGAGACCCCTGTATCGCGAATCGTATCGTATCGCAAGGTTGTTGGCAATACCCACCCCTAGTTTAGACCTGGTTTAGTCCTGGTTTAGACCTGGTTTAGACCTGGTTTAGTCCTGGTTTAGACCTGGTTTAGTCATGTTTAGTCCTGGTTTAGACCTGGTTTAGTTCTGGTTTAGACCTGGTTTAGTCCTGGTTTAGTTCTGGTTTAGTCCCGGTTTCTGACCTGTTGTTGTGCTGTGTTCTGTTGTTTCAGGTCAGGGCCAGAGGCGGCGCTAGAGAGAGGACCCGGCTGAGACTGAGACCGGTTCAGATCTGAGTTGGTTCAGTTTCAGATACTTCAGAAGCATCATTAGCATCATTAGCATCATTAGCATATTAGCGTCATTAGCATCATTAGAATCATTAGCATCATTAGCATTTTTTGTACACAAGCATCCCGAATCTCGAACTTCCGGTCATCATGTAATGTTTGCTGCAAAGGGTCCTCCGAAAAAGTGAGCATCAAACCTCCATGTTTGATTTCCCAGTGGAAGCGTCTGTTGTCAAAGCCGATCTTTTCAGGCCTTTTGAACCACATCGCTTTTGTTTCTGGTTCTGATGTTGTCATATTTTCGTTAGGGGATTCGGACATCGTAATCGTGCGGTTGTTGGACGTCCCAACAGCGGAAAACGGCTCGAGAAATGGGCTTCGGAAGTTTGCAAACTCCATGACTGCAAAAGGGAATCAGATGTGTGTGACTGCAAACCTCCGTTCAGACTGTTTCCCTTCCCGACGGAACTGAAGAACAGTGAAAAGCGAAAGGCGACGGGCAGGACTGATACACAGGAAGGACGACAAAGGAAACCTTTGGCTGCCTAACAAATCATCCCGAGTTTGCAGCAAACGTTTGTATGCGGAGCTCCAGCAAAGCAAAATCCCGACCCCTCACTCCACCTTGGATACGAATTTTCGACTCTTGGTTTAGCAAACAGTTCCTGCACATTTGGTTCTATTTTGATGCCCGAGGCAGCAAATACCCGAGCAACAAGTTGGTTCTTCGCCTGAGTCTGAAGGCGAAGAACCAACATTCATGAGCGTTGCTTAAGTTTGGACCTGGAAAGTCGATGCTCTGAAAAATTACCTCAGAAAAATAAACTTGAAAGTTACTGGTGGAAAAGACGAACTTGCGGCCTCGAGGTCGACATCAAAATAGAACCAAATGTGCAGGAACTGTTTGCTAAAGCAAGAGTCGAAAATTCGTATCCAAGGTGGAGTGAGGGGTCGGGATTTTGTTTTGCTGGAGCTCCGCATACAAACGTTTGCTGCAAACTCGGGATGATTTGTTAGGCAGCCAAAGGTTTCCTTTGTCGTCCTTCCTGTGTGTCAGTCCTGCCCGTCGCCGTCGCTTTTCACTGTTCTTCAGTTCCGTCGGGAAGGGAAACAGTCTGAACGGAGGTTTGCAGTCACACAGATCTGATTCCCTTTTGCAGTCATGGAGTTTGCAAACTTCCGAAGCCCATTTCTCGAGCCGTTTTCCGCTGTTGGGACGTCCAACAACCGCACGATTACGATGTCCGAATCCCATAACTAAAATATGACAACATCAGAACCAGAAACAAAAGCGATGTGGTTCAAAAGGCCTGAAAAGATCGGCTTTGACAACAGACGCTTCCACTGGGAAATCAAACATGGAGGTTTGATGCTCACTTTTTCGGAGGACCTTTGCAGCAAACATTACATGATGACCGGAAGTTTCGGGATGCTTTATTAGCCGTGTCCCAATCGACGGTTATCACGACGGCAGGAAGTGCCGTGATGTTGAGCAGCTTCCGGTCGATGCTTTTCTACGGCAAAATCCCTGTAGAAAAGTGTCTTATTATTAAGTGTCATATTTTTAACCAGCTTCATAAATCTGCCCCAACACCAAATCTTCATCCAACAAAGTCGATAAAGAACAGATTCTGTCCATGAAGAATTTATCCACAACGATCAAGGGAAGAAAGACGAAAACTTAAAGGAAACAACGACGAGCATCAGTGAAACATAAATAACTTGTTCACTCAGACTGATTCTAGGATAAAAATTAAAAATGGATTTAGTGATGTTGACATCAGCACAGACTGAGAGATTTGTGCAGTTTAAATGCTGCAGATGTTCACAGATTAAATGTCGCCCATTTAAACGGCACAAATCTCTGTTTATACTAATATCGACATCACAAATTCAACTTTTCATTTTAAGTCTAGAATCTGAGTGAACAAGTTCCTTCTGCTTCCTTCAGGACCGTAACGTTAGCTTTGCTCAGGAGGAGTTCACTGATGCTCGTCGTTGTTTCCTTTAAGCTTTCGTCTCCAAACCGATTCTTCTCTCTGGCTCAGATCTGCACCTCACTGTCCACAAACGAGCGTCCGGCAGCTTTAAGGAGCCGAGTACGATCAGGAGGAATATATAAGTACATTCTGATAGTACATGTACTGCAGTACAATAGGACATTCTTATAGTACATGTACTGCAGTACAATAGTACATTCTTATAGTACATGTACTGCAGTACAATAGTACATTCTTATAGTACATGTACTGCAGTACAATAGTACATTCTGATAGTACATGTACTGCAGTACAATAGGACATGCTTATAGTACATGTACTGCAGTACAATAGTACATTCTTATAGTACATGTACTGCAGTACAATAGTACATTCTTATAGTACATGTACTGCAGTACAATAGTACATTCTGATAGTACATGTACTGCAGTACAATAGTACATTCTTATAGTACATGTACTGCAGTACAGTAGTACATTCTTATAGTACATGTACTGCAGTACAATAGTACATTCTTATAGTACATGTACTGCAGTACAATAGTACATTCTTATAGTACATGTACTGCAGTACAATAGTACATTCTGATAGTACATGTACTGCAGTACAATAGTACATTCTTATAGTACATGTACTGCAGTACAATAGTACATTCTTATAGTACATGTACTGCAGGACAATAGTACATTCTTATAGTACATGTACTGCAGTACAATAGTACATTCTGATAGTACATGTACTGCAGTACAATAGTACATTCTTATAGTACATGTACTGCAGTACAATAGTACATTCTTATAGTACATGTACTGCAGTACAATAGTACATTCTGATAGTACATGTACTGCAGTACAATAGTACATTCTGATAGTACATGTACTGCAGTACAATAGTACATTCTTATAGTACATGTACTGCAGTACAATAGTACATTCTTATAGTACATGTACTGCAGTACAATAGTACATTCTTATAGTACATGTACTGCAGTACAATAGTACATTCTTATAGTACATGTACTGCAGGACAATAGTACATTCTTGTAGTACATGTACTGCAGTACAATAGTACATTCTTGTAGTACATGTACTGCAGTACATAATTTGCATCACATTTCCAGCATAAATAGAACACACAGGTTTATCCACAGGTATAAAGTCTCTGGACAGGTCTCAGTCTCTTGGTTTTTAGTCTTATGTCACGGACTTCGGTGGGAGCAGAATAAGGACGTTACGAACCACATTTCACAGGTTATTGTTTTGTTTGTTTGATTTTTTTTCCTTTTCCCTTTTTTTCCTTTTTTCTTCCTTTTTCTTCTCTTCCTGTTATATATTGGATCATTTCACGATTCTTCAAATAATACTTAATATAATAATACACCCTTTCACACCCATATCTCCAAGTCTTGTGATATAGAAAAAATAAATAATAAATTGATAAATAAAATAAAATAAAAAAATATATATATACATATATATGCATATCCGCTTCTACATACACATACACATACATGTATATACACATACACATATATACACATACACATACATGTATATACACATACATGTATATACACATACACATACATGTATATACACATACACATACATGTATATACACATACACATACATGTATATACACATACACATACATGTATATACACATACACATACATGTATATACACATACACATACATGTATATACACATACACATACATGTATATACACATACACATACATGTATATACACATACACATACATGTATATACACATACACATACATGTATATACACATACATGTATATACACATACACATACATGTATATACACATACACATACATGTATATACACATACACATACATGTATATACACATACACATACATGTATATACACATACACATACATGTATATACACATACACATACATGTATATACACATACACATACATGTATATACACATACATATACATGTATATACACATACACATACATGTATATACACATACATATACATGTATATACACATACACATACATGTATATACACATACATATACATGTATATACACATACACATACATGTATATACACATACACATACATGTATATACACATACACATACATGTATATACACATACATATACATGTATATACACATACACATACATGTATATACACATACATATACATGTATATACACATACACATACATGTATATACACATACACATACATGTATATACACATACACATACATGTATATACACATACATATACATGTATATACACATACACATACATGTATATACACATACACATACACACCTACACAAACTATAATGATAAATAAAAATAATGTAACAATATATAGTATAAAAATAAAATGGAGAGATAATCACAGTTCTATTAAATGAAAGTGTGGAGCGACTCTCGTCCATTTACTTGTGAAAACATCCGTCTGTAGTTGTAATAGTGCAGTCAGGTCCTCCATATTGTAAACCTCTTGGATTCTTTCTTGCCAGTGTGTTATCGTTGGGGTTGTGGTTGTAACCATGATGCCGTAATAACTTTATTAGCAATCAAAAGAAGTATTGGCAGTGTGTCTGTATACGTGCTTCCTTCAAGATCATCTGGAAGTACACAAGTATAAAGTCTGTTGGTTCCAGTGGTTTATCTATTGATAAACATTTCTTAATTTCTTTTTGTACATTTTGCCAATATTCTAAAAGTATTGGGCAGCCCCAAAAAATATGTGTGTGATCCCCAACCGTACCACATCCTCTCCAGCATCGTGCTGAGGTATTACTCTGATGTCATCTGTGGAGTCCTGAAGTACCTCATTCTTATCTTCCATCCAAACTCTTTCCAATTCGGGCGACTGGTTCATTTATGTCCACCTCGGCATCTGCCCATTGTCTGTCTGAGATGATGACATTCATTTCTAGCTCCCATTTTTCTTTGATGTCCATGTTATTGTCTTTCAAGTCTTGTAATATATTATAAATATGAGATATAAGCTTTGTTTTAATTGTCCCGTTCTTGATGCTTGTGTAAATAATGTCGTATTTGTAAATATCTAAAGAAATCGTGCTGTGATAAATGAAATTTGTTTCGGAGTTCTTCAAATGATTTAATGGTGTGTCCCTCAAACAGCTGGTCCAGAACCACCAGGCCTGCCTCTTCCCATCTTCTAAAGCCCCCATCACGACCCGCTGGCATAAAGTCTGTGTTGCTTGCTATCCTCATTGCTCTAGATCTTGTCATAGGAAGGTGTAGTTTTTTCCTCACCGCTGACCATACTCTAAGAGTATTTTTTATCCAGATGTTGTCTATCCTTTTTTCCCCCCACTGATCCTGATTCAGGAATGGAGTTGAGTCTAGTGGAATGTCGGGACAGTCGCCTTGTTCCATGTCTACCCAAACTGTACTGCACATAGATCTGAGTGGAGCTGCCCAGTAGTACTTTCTGAGGTTAGGAAGGTTAAGGCCTCCATCCTCTTTTGAGCATAGTAGTCTTTTGAATTTGAGTCTAGGTCGTTTACTTTGCCATATAAACTTTGATAACCATTTATCTATTGTATTGAAGGTGGGGATTGGTATATGTATTGGTAATGACTGGAAAAGAAAAAGTAATCTAGGTAGAACATTCATTCTTATTGTCTCTACACGTCCCATAAGAGAGAGCGGTATGATTTCCCATCTTGAAAGGTCGTCCTTTATTTGACCCCTCAGTTTCCCATAATTAAGTTTAAATAGTTTAGTTAAATCAGTTGTTATTGTGATACCCAAGTACCTAAAGCTTTGGGACCAACGACAGTGGAGTTTACCTGATATCTGGGTAGGCCCGTTTCCATTCAACATCATTGCCTCTGATTTTGATTGATCTTATAGCCAGAGATTTGTCCGTATGTTTTCAGTATGTTCATTAGTGAAGGAATGGAGGTGGTCGGATCACTTATATGGGCCAGTAAGTCGTCTGCGTAAAGTGATATCTTGTGTTCTTTATTATTTTGATCTCTAATGCCTTTAATGTCTATATTTTGTCGTATGGAAGCTGCCAACGGTTCAATATTTATAGCAAAGAGCAGCGGACTCAAGCAATCACCTTGCCTCACCCCTCTCTGTATGTCGAAACACTCTGAGCCGCAGCCACTGACCCTGACACGTGCTTTTGGATTTTTATAAATGACACCAATCCAGTCTATGAGTTTTGAGTGGAATCCCCTCACAGACAGTGTTTTGTTTAAAAAAGTCCAATTTACAGTATCGAATGCTTTTTGAGCATCAAAGCTAATCAACACAGATGTCTTCTTTTGTTTCTTAGCACAGGTAATGATGTTTAGGGTTCTTCTGGTGTTATTTGCCCCCTGTCTGTTGGGTATAAACCCTGTTTGGTCTACGCTGATCAGATTTGAAATATGTTTTTGAATTCTATGTGCTAGGACACTGGTTAGCAGTTTTTGGTCGTTGCAAATCAGACTAATAGGCCTATTTCCCTCACAAAGTGTTGGGTCCTTTCCATCTTTATGAATCACTGATATTATTGTGTGTGACCATGTTTCAGGAGGGTTATCGTGAGATAAGGAGTATCCAAACACCCTTTTTAGTACTGGTGTTAAATCGTCTATAAAACATTTATAAAATTCTCCTGACAGGCCATCTACACCTGGAGATTTGTTGTTTTTCAGTTTTTTAATTGCTTCTCTTATTTCTTTTTCAGAAATTGCTGATATAATTTGTTCTGATGCCTCTAGTGGTAATGATGGAATGTCTAAGCCAGCAAAACATGTCTCTATATGGTCTGGATGGTCTGGTGTTGGATGTGGTTTCATTTCTTGATACAAATTCTTATAGAATGAAGCAAAGGCACTGGCCACAGCCTTAGGGTGAGACACCACTCTCCCTATCGTAGGGTGAGTTACTTTGGGAACAGTACGATCAGCCTGAGCTTCACGTAGTTGGAAAGCTAGAAGGCGACTTGCTCTATTCCCTGATTCGTAATATTTTTGTTTGGAAAATCTTAAGGCTCCCTCTGCTTTATAAGACAAAATCTTATCTAAGGATTTTCTTGCTTCTTTAAGCTCTGATCAAATCTTCCTTGATCCTGTGTTCCTGTGTTGTATCTCCAATTGTTTTATTTTATTTTCTAGTTTTAATTGTTCTTCCTGTCGCTGTCTCTTTAGCCTTGATGATATCTGGATGAATTTCCCTCTAATGACGGCCTTTGCTCCCTCCCACAGGAGGCCGGACTGACCTCGCCGTTGTCATTTATGTCAAAATATTCTTTTAAGTGTTGTCTTATTTCTTTTACTATTTCTGCATTGTTCAGTAGTGATACATTTAGTCTCCAATATCTGAAAGTGGGGTGAGAACCAAGATTTATTTTCATTATCACAGGAGCAGGATCGCTTAAGGTTATTGGTTCTATATGACAATCTATAACTTTATATACATCTTGTTGGGGGAGGCAAAAAAAATCAATCCTGGAGTAGCTCTTATGTGCATTAGAGAAAAAGCTCAAATCTTTTCCCTTTGGGTTCTTGGCTCTCCATGGGTCTTTAAGTCCTCGTTCAAATAACATATTATTTAAAGTCTGTGTCTTTTTATTCTGTGTCCCCTTTTCTGCTGGTGTCTTGTCTAATCTCCCGTTTTGAACAGCGTTAAAGTCTCCACCCATTATTAATAACCCCTTTGAGGTATCTGCAACAATAGTGGCAAAAAGCAGGGTCATATTCACTGGGGGCATATCAGTTCAGAATGGATATCTCGGATCCTCCACTGTTCCAATAACCATAACATACCTTCCCCATTTATCCTTTACCACCTTCTCAGTACAAAAGGACAGCGTTTTACTCATTAAGATGGCAACTCCTCTTTTTTTATCATTTGAAGCACTGTACACCAGGTTTACCCAGTCCCTTCTTCCATGTGCTCACTCTCTGTTAAATGTGTTTCCTGTAGATTGAACATTGCATCTTTTTCACCTGAGACAATATTTTTTTCCTTTTGAGAGGATGATTCAGGCCATGGACATTATAGGTGTTATGTGGTATAAATGAGATTTTTTATATTTCTTTCTTTCTGACGAATGACCAAAAGGGAAAAGTTATTTTATTTTGAGTTTTATATTTTTCTGTTTTGATTCCATTAATGATAATTGTGAGATCTCATGATTTAATTCATTTTATTGTTAATTCATTTTATTGTTCATTTTAATACTCATGATTTAATTCATTTTATTGTTAATTCATTTTATTGTTCATTTTAATACTCATGATTTAATTCATTTTATTGTTAATTCATTTTATTGTACATTTTATTACTCATGATTTAATTCATTTTATTGTTAATTCATTTTATTGTTCATTTTAATACTCATGATTTAATTCATTTTATTGTTAATTCATTTTATTGTTCATTTTAATACTCATGATTTAATTCATTTTATTGTACATTTTATTACTCATGAATTAAATTCATTATTCATTTTATTATTCATGATTCTATTCATTTTTTATTATTCATTTTTATTCATCTTATGATTTTATACTAGAAATGTTTAGATGCACATTGAAGCTGAACTTTTGAACCCTTTTGTAACTTTGCATGCATAAGCTAAAGACAAGCAGAGGTGTTAACCACAAAGTAATCTTACTTAAGTAATCTTACTTGAGTGAAAACCAACATGAAGACCAGCCTGAAACCTGTGACATGTGACCTATGATGTAATGCCATGAAAGGTGTTTAATTTGTGATTGGTTGAGTCTAAAACTCAAGTAAAAGACAAATAAGGCATTGATTTGTATTTGTAAAGAATAATTGGTTGAGCTTAAGGACCGGTGGCTGTTTACCGGCGCGGGGCTCAATAAAAACTGGGGTCTGAGAGTGGTCTTCGCCTTTTGCCACTGTACCACTGATGTACGGTGATTGGCCGGTAAGGTAACTGCCCCTGGTATTTTGGGGTGAGGTGAGCTCTGTTGGGTGAAGTGTGTTTTCACAAAAAGTTGCATTTCTGGACAACCTAAATTAGTCTGAATTAAAGCCGCCATGCAATGATGGCTCCTCGCCTGCAAGCACGCCTCATGCCAGGCAACCGCTGAGGTCTTGTGACCGCCCTGGCACGACTCTCTCCTCCCGACAGCTCGTCCCCAGAAAAATTACATAGGGCACCTTTAAAATTTGAAAATGGGAACGATCTAGAGCCAAATTATAGAAACTAGGCCACAGGTCACATGACTTTTATAACCAAGAGCACTGTCAGACTAAGACTGCATAAAAACAGACCCACCAACAGAAAAGTTTCATAGTGCACCTTTAAACATATTTTGGGGGGAGTATTTGCTCTTTGTGGCCAACCATGGAAAATACCCCATATCCATAATGTATTTTTTGGTCGTAGACACGCATAGAATTTAATACCTATATTTGGTACAAATCCGATAATGTTGATGTTTCATGTCTGGATAGGGGCGCTATAGAGTTCACTTTTCATATACTTTGTAGTGTATTATATTCAGGCCATGTTCAAGCTTTAGTGATTCAGATTTCAGCACAATCAGACAAAGTCTGTGCGTGTAGTAATTACGAACTATTTATTGGGGGAGTCTTTGAGCCCCTGCTGGCCAACCGTGGGAAACACCCCATATCCATAATATATTTTTTGCTTGCTTTGATACAGAGAATTGAATACCCAAATTTGGTACAACCGATAATGTTGACGTTTCTTGGTATAGGCTAGGTGGCGCTATAGAGTAACTTTTCATATGCTTTATAGTTTATTATAATCAAGCCCTAATCAGGCATTATTGATTCAAATTTCAGCACGATCAGACAAAGCCTGTGTGTGCAGGCATTTTTTTACTATTTTTTTTATTGAGTCTTTGCGCCCCTGGTATGGCGAACAATGAAAATAGCACCATTTCCATAATATAAGATTTTGCTTGAAATCATGCATAGAATTTAATCCCCTAATTTGGTACAAATCCGATAATGTTGATATTTCACATATACACTAGGTGGCGCTACAGAGTTCACTTTTATTATATTTCATATTTCATCACATTCAGGCCGGGATCACACAATAGAGTTGTGAGTTTGAGCTCTGTAGGCCAAAGCCTGTGGCCGTGAGAGGTCATCAAAGAAACAGGAAACGAAGGTGTTATTCGTCATGTGCTACGGACAAACCGTGAAAAACTGCGCTTAGAAAAATAAGATTTTTGTGGAGCCACATCTGTAGATGTGACGTGTCAAATCTGAGCTCGTTTGGACCAAAACCAAGACACTTGAAGACTTTGGCGTACAACGCAGTCAAAACAGCGGCGTAGTTTTTTAATCCAATATGGCCGACTTCCTGTTGGTCATGAGATGTGCTCCAATTCATCTTTTGGCTTGTCTTTTGGTTCTCTGTCACTGTCCCAATTTCGTTTCCTGCGACAAACTTTGCTTGTCCCCTCTCCCATAGGGGTCCAATTCTAGGGGGCGCCGTTGAGTCGGGTCACTTTGGTCATTGTTGCGATCTCCGTTTTATCGAATTTTTCCGCCAGGCCGGTCGATTCTATACCCCCATGTGAGACTTTTCGTTGATGTTCAGGGGGTCAAATCTGCATTTCTTTGTTTATACAGAACGAAGAACAATGTTAACTTAAAACCGCCGCGCGGCAATGATGGCCCTCGCCCCGGTGCGCACGCCCTCCCAGGCAACCGCTGAGGTCTTGCGACCGCCCTGACACGACTCTCTCCTCCCGACAGCTCGTCCCCCAGAAAAATTACATAGGGCACCTTTAATATTTGAAAATGGGAACGATCTAGAGCCAAATTATAGAAACGATGCCACAGGTCACATGACTTTTATAATCAAGAGCACTGTCACACTAAGACTGTGCATAAAAACAGACCCTCCAACAGAAAAGTTACATAGTGCACCTTTAAACATATTTTGGGGGGGAGTATTTGCGCCCTTTGTGGCCAACCATGGAAAATACCCCATATCCATAATGTATTTTTTTGGTCGTAGACACGCATAGAATTTAATACCCATATTTGGTACAAATCCGATAATGTTGATGTTTCATGTCTGAGTAGGGGGCGCTATAGAGTTCACTTTCCATATACTTTATAGTTTATTATATTCAGTCCATGTTCAAGCTTTAGTGATTCAGATTTCAGCACAATCAGAGAAAGTCTGTGTGTGTAGTAATTTTTGAACTATTTATTGGGGGAGTCTTTGCGCCCCTGTTGCCAACTGTGGGAAACACCCATATCCCTAATATATTTATTTGCTTGCTTTGATACAGAGAATTGAATACCCAAATTTGGTACAAATCCGATAATGTTGACGTTTCTTGTATAGGCTAGGTGGCGCTATAGAGTAACTTTTCATATGCTTTATAGTTTATTATAATCAAGCCCTAATCAGGTATTAGTGATTCAAATTTCAGCACGATCAGACAAAGCCTGTGTGTGTAGGCATTTTTAAACTATTTTTTTAGGGAGTCTTTGCGCCCCTGCTGGCGAACGATGAAAATTGCACCATGTCCATAATATAAGATTTTGCTTGAAATCATGGATAGAATATAATCCCCAAATTTGGTCCAAATCCGATAATGTTGACGTTTCACGTATACACTAGGTGGCGCTACAGAGTTCACTTTTATTATATTTCATATTTCATCACATTCAGGCCGGGATCACACAATAGTGATGTGAGTTTGAGCTCTGTAGGCCAAAGCCTGTGGCCGTGAGAGGTCATCAAAGAAACAGGAAACGAAGGCGTTATTCGCCGGCGTGCTACGGACAAACCGTGAAAAACTGCGCTGAGAAAAATGATGGCGTTTGTGGACCCACATCTGTAGATGTGACGTGTCAAATCTGAGCTTGTTTGGACCAAAACCAAGACACTTGAAGACTTTGGCGTACACGCAGTCAAAACGGCGGTGAATTTTTGATCCAATATGGCCGACTTCCTGTTGGTCATAGAGATGTGCTCCAATTCATCTTTTGGCTTGTCTCATGGTTCTCTGTCACTGTCCCGACCTGTTTCCCTGCGACAAACTTTGCTTGTCCCCTCTCCCATAGGGGTCCAATTCTAGGGGGCGCCGTTGGAGTGGGGTCACTTGGTCATTGTTGCAATATCTGTTTTATCGAATTTTTCGCCGGGCAGTCGATTCTATACCCCCATGTGAGACTTTTCGTCGACGTTCAGGGGTCAAAAATGCGATCATTTTGGCGGAAGAGGAATAATAATAATAATAATAATAATAATAACACACACACACAATAATAAAGAAACCAACGAAGAACAATACCCCTCGCCACTTCGTTAGGCGAGGGCCAATAACCTGACGGTTAGGTGCAACCTAGTAGTGGACAGAGGACCTTGAGGTTTTGCAGGGGGCCTCTTAAAAGGCCCTAAATCTCTTAACTAACTTGGTCACTTTCCCTCATTTCATCCTTCGGAACACCTTAAGAAATCGGTAAGACCTCTCAGACGACCAGGTGATTATCTTGACTAAGGGAAATAAATATTTCTTGAAACGAGTATTTGCTCCCTGAATCTGATTCATCTGAGTTCATTGTCTGGTGAGACCTCAAACCCAGAGCTGCCACACTGACATCATCGTGATCGTCACATCTGAGACAGCAGAACAGTGTGAGTATGAATGTACATGTGAGTGTAGCAATATTAATGCTGATTTACTGTATAGTCTAAGCTTTGAATCATTGTTAATGTTAATCTGATTATGGTTTAAGTATTGAAGCGATTGTTGGTATTAATTTAGGGTATGATTCAGAACTGAGAAAGATTAAAATAATTGCAACTGTAACTTTAAGATGGTCCAAAGGTCAGAGGTTGGTGGTAATCTCAGCAGGACTCATTCTGTTAAAGTAGCTGTCAGTGTTAATTAGGGTTAATTAAGTGGTAATATCAATATTGGTTTAATATGCTTTAAAGTAAAAAAGGTTAGAGTAATTAGTGGTGAAATCAAAGGTATTTAAAAATAAATTAATCAGTGATAATAAAAGGTACAGGATATAAAAAAGGGGATATGATCCAAAAGTAACAGAGATCAGAGTTATCAGTGAGAATATTAGCATGGTTCATGTTGTCGAATGACCTATGTGAGTAGATTGTGAGCGTAGGGTGACAGGGCGTAGTACTTGGCATGATAAAAGAGGTCATAGGGCAAATTAAATTATCATACAGGTATTTCGAGAACCTAAAAACTCCATCCCTGGTAATCCTATAATAAGACTAATTAGTTAACAATAAAACATTAGCAATAGGATTATTCTCAGAAGG